>LPNX010553441.1:0-105148 GCA_001517045.1 Pseudotsuga menziesii
TATTCACCTATCAGGTCTTCCTCTGTACAAGCCTATTATTGATTGGACATCACCTCTCTTGTTTCACATGTGCATAAGCCTTACAATGATGGGTCTGGTACTACCCTAATCGCTCCTAATATTTCAATTTTTTTTTCACACATATCCACTTGTTTCATCTCCTCTCTTGTCCTCAACCTTCCATCTAGTTAACCATATATCCCTCATATAAGGCCAAACCTCTACCATTCCTCCACCATTTACTGCCCAACCCCCTTTCCCTAAGTCTTTGTTTGAATCTTCACCACTCTCTCCTCATTTACAATATCCTCCTCCTCCAAACTTCGGTAACCTTGATCCCAAATAATGTCTTTAGAAAATGCCAAAAAGGCTCATGGAAGGAAATGCATACCATAGTGCATCTCAAAAGTACTAAATGAAACGGAGGTGTCTATAAATCCTTAGATACTTCAAGGAAAAGGTTTTATTTTACACTAGATTTGCAATTATTGGTCACTTCCATGCAAGATGATTCAAGGATGTGGATTTAAATACTTGGGCACATATACTTGGGTATGATCCTTAACTCTACGCCGGATCCAGAGGATACATTGCCTTTGTTTTTAACTCAATTTATGATCACCAAAATATCACACTAGATGGAACTTGGGTATAGGGGAGTGAAACACTAACACTTTTCAGGTGGAATGCAGCGTTTGATCCATCTAGGAGCGCATCCATACACTTACACTCTTGGTAAAGTTACCTTGCCTTCCGATATAATTCTAGGATGAATGAATTCTCAGGTCTATAGGTAATACTCTTGGCACATTTATAAAGGTAGCGCTGGATACGAATGAAAAAACTCCAACCTTTGCTGCTACTATTTGCGTGGAGATGGGAATTATGCAAGGGATTCTGGGTGTCATACTGATAGAAGCTGGTGATCACTCTTATTTATAGACATTGGATTACAAGATTATTCCTTACAGATGTACACATTGTCGTTATCATGGACATCTCAAGGTTTCTTGTCCATTGCTTTAGACATATGAACACATAAGTGGCACTCATCTGGTAATGATCCCATGTTATTTTGGTGAGGAATCCTTATCATCGGATCAACAAAAGAAACATAAATATTTGGTGGAATATTATCCTCAATATACTCTCCATCATGAATCCTCAAAGACAAACATGGAATTGGTAGAAGTAAACGAGAAACTCCAAGCAAAACTTAAGGATACAAAAGCATTGATTTTATGCTCGCATGGAAAATCTATTACCATTCTGGATTCTCTAGTGGGGAAAGGGATTAAAAAATTAAAGAATTGCTTGGGAATATTCCATTTATTCCATAAATTCCCATTTTTTATGTTTCCCTTATAAAGGACATCTCATATCCTATCTCCATCAAATAGACTACTTGTATCTCCCATAAATTTCCATCCTCTTTAAGAATATATGCCACTTGATCCCATACAAAGGAGATATCAATATCATGGATTTCCTCCAACATATCTTTTGACACCCTTTTCATGAACATGAGGAAGAAAATATTTCAAGGATCAGGCTAAGTTAGAGGCAAAAATGAAGTTTGTGCTGGTCATCAATATACTATTGAAAGTGCCCTTAGTAGAGTATCCCTACCTAAGCATAAAAAATGAATGTTCTATCTCATAATGTGTAAGGGATAGGGATCCCATCTAAAAAAATATCCTTGAAATGATTTCTCTTTCTTCATTGTCCTTCGGTCTTGTACATACAAGAAAATATGTGATTAATGGATTCGACTTTAAAGATATTAACAAAATAAGTTTCTAGAGTGCTCCTCATTGTTGATGCAAAAGGGGATTCAGGAGGTCTACCTATTGGTTGGTATGATGCTATAGCATTACAATACTTGATATGTTCCTCACATTTAATTTATTCTTATGTGCTCTCAAAACCCCTAAATATGTTGGTGAATCTACTTAATATTTATGCACATTCTCATGGCCAAAAAGTCTTTTAGGATGGCTTCTTTGAATATTAAATACTTGCTCGACCACACCTTATTCTCGGAGGAAACCTCAATTTCATGATGTATTATGGTTAATATTGAGTGTTTAGTGCTAGAAAATATCCACTTGTTTATTATTTCCTTCATCATCTAAAGAAACGTTTGATTCCATATTTAGGACTCAAGATTCTTGGGGCCATTTGAACAAATAAGCACACTGGTGGCGGGCTAATTTAAAAATTATTAGATTGTTTCTTATTAAGTGAGAATGTCCTTTTCAATATTATTTCTTATAGATCCTTCATATTAAAGGTTGTACACTCTGACCACATGCCTATATTGTTGGAATTAGACACACCTTCACAAAAACCTCCGACCACCTTTAAAATTTAATCCAAAATGGTTGTTTTATGAGGATTTTAGAACAATAGTTTTTGAAAATTGGAAATCGTTTAAACAATGCTTGTGATCTCATGCTATGGAATGTTTCCAAGGTAATCTAAATAGAATAAATCCTCTAATAAAGGAATGGGTAAAAAATACATTTGCATATTCGAACAAGGATATTATACAACTTTAACAACAAATCAAAAAAAAATGGGATACTACAAAGAAGGTCTTTTTAACTGAGGTGATCGAGAATGAGATAAACTCTTTGTAAAAGGAAAAGGATTGAATTATGGCTTGGAATGAGTAAAAATATCGTATGAGGAGCCAGGCTATTTGGTTATCAGAAGATGACCACACCACAACATTCTTTCACTAGAGAGCAAAGGAAGGAAGGATCTAAACAGTATCTAGAATAGTATAGATTAGGATGTGGGACATTACAAGGATTTCAAATCCATTTCCAAGGTAGAAAAATTACATTATAAGACTCCATTCACTAAACCACCAAAATAGAACATAAGAGATATACTTTTTTCTACTTCCTTCTTAAATCAATGGATAGATTAAGGAGGATCCCTCATGATTCCGATAACAAATTATGAAGTTGAAAAATCCCTTCTCTCATTCCAACATGGAAAATCACCTGTTTTAGATGGATGGACTGCTCAATTCTATATTGGCTTTTGTGATCTCATGGAAAATGATCTAACAACGGTGGTAGAAGAATCTCGAATTTTAGGTAAAATACATTTGCCTTTCAATTCAACCTTCATAACAAACGTTCCAAAATTTTCTTCTTCTTCTAGGTTTGATAATTATAGACCAATTTCTCTTTGCAATTGTATTTATAAGCTCATTTACAAATTAATATACTACCATCTCAAACACTTTCTTTTAGTCCATATACCCCCCCAACTGTTCGTGTTTGTGGATAACAGGAATATTCATGACGCTATAGGTCTTTCTCAACAATCCCTACATTTAATCAAGGTTGGATTATATTTTATAACTTGACCTTTCTAATGCTTTCGATAAGTCCAATTGGATTTTTCTCTGATTCATTCTCACACAAGTTGGGTTTCCTCCTCCCTTCATAAATTGGGTTTAAGCTTTTTATTCCAGTGTCTCAAATGTTTTTCTTGTCAATGGGTCTCTGAATTAATTTTCCAATCCTTCTCGAGGACTCTGTCAAGGATTCCCTCTCTCCCTTCTCCTCTTCCTACTTGTAGATGAAGCTCTCACTTGCCACATAAATCATGAAATATTACTTGGGAATCTCAATGGTATAAAAATATCATATACTTTATCATTGATCCAAATACTATTTGTGGATGATATCATACTATTTGTATCATCCTTAGTGGGTAAATCAAAGTCATAGAAAGAATTATCAATATTTTTACTTCCTCTAAGGGAATGGAGATCAATTTTAAAAAATCCACTATTCATTATTTCTTTGTATCTGAAGAATATAAACATCTAATTATAAAGTTTTTCCCATTTCCAAAAGCCTCAAAAGCATAATGTTTTAGATACCTTGGCTTCTTTCTTAAGGAAAATTATTACAAGGTTGTGGATTGGCAATGGTTATTGGAAAAATTCAAGAAAAAAATCATCTCCTAGTACCATCGTTGGATTTATGTGGCTAGAAGAGTTACATCGATAAAAATTGTCTTGGAGGCTATTCCAATTATATACATGTCTTTGGATTACATCCTCAAAGTAGTCAATAACTCCATCAAGAATATTTGTGCTTCTTATCTCTGGGTTGGGAAAAAGGAAATCATAGATATCTATTATGTATGTGGGAAATACTATGCTTACCAAAATCTCAAGGATAATTGGGTTTTATGGATCTTCACCAATTCTCAAAATATCTTTCTACCAAAATGATGTGGAGAATGATATCTCAAGATGGAATATGGAAATCCACTATGCTTCATAAATATATATCCCCTATATCTTTGGTTAATCGTCTCATATCTTTCTCATATGAAACAAAAGGATCACTGTTTTGGTGGGCAATGCAAAAATAATTTCATTAATATCATATTTACATTGCTTGGAACCCATGGAATGGTAATTAAATCCTGCTGGGGTCGGATTCAATATTAAGAATCAATCAACAAGATATACTACCTCAGCACATAATTTCATTTTCAAACGACAAAGGAATCAAATATCTATCAAATATTTATCTACATGCAAATAGGACACTATGGACAGGTGAATGGAGAACATCAACTCAACTTCAACTACCAAATGATTATCATCCATAATTGAACAAGTATATCACTCAGCTAAATATAGCATGCATATCCATCAGAATGACATGGAATACATGTTGATATGAATAGGAAACCATGAGGATAGAGAATATAAGGTCAATATATGTTATAAGTTACTACATGGAACTACTCCAAAACCACATATCTTCTCCAGGTGGAAATATTTTTGGAAACTTGATACTCACCTAAAGGCGAATTTATTATTCAAGCTAGAACTAAGGAATAAACCACTAACATGGGACAATGTACAAAAGAGGGGAATATCCAAACCGGTCATTTTTCTTCTATGCCAAGAAATGACATAAATTATCAATCATATATTTTTACATTTTCATTTTTCGAAGTAAGTGTGGAGTGATGCTCAAACATTGGGGATTTATCCACCTTGGGAAGGTGATAGTTTGCAAGATGATTGGGATCTTTAGATATCAAAGGAACGCAATACAAATATTTCAGTGATGCCAATGTATATTGGGTGGATCATCTGGATCACTCACAATAATGCTATATTCATTGTTGTAGTCTCACACCTGATAACTGTGGTATATAATTTCAAATATTCCCTCCTCAAGGAAATTTCTCCCCCGAAACAAAATTCCCTAAGATCTTAAGAAACATAAAATTTGACTAGACACTGCATCATGGGTTTTGTGATGTGGAATCTCAAGGAAATCCTAGTAGTAGTGTAGTGGGAATACTCATTTTCAATGGCATGCATTTATCTTTCAAGCGAGGAACTAGTTGTAACACAAGCAATTATGCAAAATTTATGAGTGAAATAACAATCATTTCCATAGCCTTGGATAATGATCTATAAAAAATACACATATTTTCATATTCACTGTTAGTAGTGAATTGGTTAAGGGAGGCAACGCGATGTACAAACATTATCCTTCAATATTTTTTCAGTAGAGGATTAACTTTGAAATCATGCTTTACTTCATGCACTTTCGAATATATATAGGGAGAACAATACACAAGTTGACAGACTAACATATGAAGCCTATATACTTATTCAAGGTCATGTACAGTTGTTCACAAAAGAATCAAGGAGGGCATATAATTGAGGAGGAGTATAATTGCAGTTAAAGCTAAGGAATATTGTAGTTAAAGATATTTCAAAGGTTGAGTGTTTGCTCCCTTGTAGTATTTTGTCATATAATTGGATTGGGGAATCTATCTAAATAGACATGGTTTACATATTATAATGGTTGAGATATGTATCTCCCAAATACATCATGATTTTGGTTGATCAATTCTCCATTATGAAAATAGGCTTGAAATCAATTTACACTTTTGTGGATAAATGTTTATCCTTTTTGTTTGTTTGGGATGATAAAAATATACCCTTAAATATTTTTGGAAATTGTGGCGCTTGCAGACAGTGACATGGGTAGAGATGAAATCTCCCTTTTTTATATTTTTGAAGTTGTGGCATCACATACCTTTGCTCCTAGTCACTTGGCTATATCAATTGCAATTTTTTGTTTTTGAATGAAATTACCAACTTTTTTCTTTGTATTATATATATATATATACAAACTATAATTAGAGATAATTGTATTTATATTAAAAAAGAGGTTCTATACAATGTCCAACTTATGATACAATAATCACAACCAAAATGTCTTTTTGGATGCCAAAATTCAAAATTTCTAGAGTCTATTCCTTTATCATATATTCTATTATTATCACTGGTTCTGTTTCCTACATGACTTGTATAAATTCAAGAAAAATTATTCCCTAAAAACTTGACCTTACAAAAGATAATTAAAAATAAGACATGGTAATTGTTAGAACTAGGGAGGTCAAGATTTGTTGTTAGGGAGACTGACCTTCAAGTGATTTCCTCTGGCCATTGCATATGAGGATAATGCTACTATACCATTTCTTCTTCCTTATCGTCTTGTAGTTCTTCCTGGAGTGAACCAACTGAGTATTGAGTTGTTTGGTTGAATTTGAAAACCCTTGGAGCCAGTTATATATTTAACGTGCCTTATTTCTCTCTATAGAGTGTGAAATTGTTCCTCATTTTCCCCAATTTCCCCATTGAGGATACAATGTTTTGACACCATTAATGCATACTTTATGGTTTGTCGCTCCAGATAAATGCTCAAATTGTTTTGTTGCTTCCAAATTTCCTACAATTCCTCTTCTGTCCTCCTCTCCAAGTCCCTTTTCCAATTTGCCAAGTGTCTGGTGAAAAATCCCGTTGACTCCTGAACTTCATCAATCATGTATTCGTACATTCACCAAGATTTGTGGGGGAGGATCTTGAATTGTTGGAGGAGGATACTATGTTTGCACCACCCACTTCCACCAGAGAATTGAAATTATTCATCCACCAAATATCCACTAGTCGATGTAAATGGAATCACAATCATCTTATTCTAATCACCGTCTCCTAATTCACCATTCCAAATCTTTGACATCAAATGTTTTCATGGAGCAGATTGATCTGGTCTTCCATAATGGTCCTTCATACATTGCGCTTGCAATTGGAGGATTGAGGAAAGTCTCATCTTATTACTTTAGGAGGCCACTCACACAAGAATGATAAGGGCTCCATGTGTCACCCTTTTGTGTTTGGATTAAATCACACTTCCCATTTAATTCTGTTAAGTCAGTAAATTTTTCTTCAATTTTGGTTTGACTTCTCCAATTTTGGTTTGTTTTTTCATTTGATTTGAAGTAATTTTTGTTTTAAGTCTCATTTTTAGTTTCCTTTAGGAACTTTTTACTTGATTAGATGGTTTTTTGAGCTTGCATTTTATAGATTTGTTTTAATTTTTGGTCCTTTGTATTTTAAAGGGGTTAAAGAAAAGGTCATTATATCAAATATTTGATTCATAAATGTTTATTTGGAGAATACCTAAGCATGATTTTCACCTTAGCAACTTTTAAACCTCCTACAAATTAGCAAAAAGCTGAAAAATAGCGGAGAATTAGCATTGGAGATATTCTTGTAGCGCTGGGATGAAAATTTACAAAGGGCGCGCTACAAGAATATCGCGGCCCTTTTATTTTTTGATTTTCAAGCAAGTTTTTATCATGATTTCAGTTTGTGAATGACTGATCGCATATGGTGAGCTGTTTAATACGTGTAAGCTGCAGATTCAGCACGATTCCAGGTGGTTTTGAGTCTCAAAACAAATTGTTGCCATCATTGCCCATAATGCGGGATTTGTTTGACAGTTATCAGTAAATTTCGGTCTAAGGTGGCATAATTTTCTTTTCACACGCATTATCAGAGGAAAGGAAGGCTCGTGAAGAAAAGTTAACTGCTAGAAAGGTGGATTGTGTTGCTACAGAGCAGAAATAGAGTTATGAAGGCTAGCAAAAATTAGGGCTTTTCCATCTCATTACCTGCGGTCAAAGTGATCATGCAAAGACATCTGTACACTCAAGGAGAGGCAGTTAACAGTTCAAGACATAGGTTTAAACCATTGCAGTTGGACAATTGGCAGGTATTTCACTATAAACCCCTATAATTGAAAATTTGGGAATTTTCTCGCTGGAGGTCGTTCTGGAGAAATTGGTCGATGCAGAGGTTAAAATAGGTTCCAAAATGAAATGTTAGCCTAAGAAATAACTGCCTGGAGCTGTTCTGAAGAATTTTCATTGAACAGAGCACCAAAATAGCCTTAAGTTTAAACCTTGCAGTTTTTGGAACTTCGAAACAGTTTGAGGAAAAGTTGTCTATATTTTGGTTCTCTGATACACTCAAAAAGCTCTGATATGGATATACTATAAGTTCAATGAGTTGACAAGTTAAGATTGCTGACAGACCTAATACCAATTGGAGTCATAGTCTACAGGAAGCAGCATTGGAATGAATTGAAGACTATTTTACTCTGATTCATTCCTCACACAGGAAGTCTTCAGTTTGCTTAAGAAGCTGGTGATAGTTATCATATTTGCAAAGTCATTTGTTTGAGGAATAATATTGGCATTTATATACAGGTTTCGATGAGAGTCACTTGTCTAAATAAATTATACATATGATACCTAGAAGTTGCTGAAAACTGGGTTGTCTGGTGCAGAGCTTAATTGTTTTTAGACACATATGAAGGTCTATTCAGAAATGTGCAGGAATTGTGAAGGAGTTTGAAGGAGCAGAAAACCAGTTTATAAAACATCCTCTGAACCCTAAAACCAGACAGCTTCTAGTTTCTGAAGGGAAAAGATGGGCAAGAGTGGAAAAAGTGGTAAAATCAATAGGGTTGAACCCACTGACTTAACCTGGATTGAGAAACTCCCTGATTGTGCTGAATTGTTCCAACAAACAGGTTGGTTGAATTTCTTCAGGAAGATAGATGGCTACAATGCACATGTGTCTTGTAAGTTTGCTCAGGGTCTTAAAGATGATATGGTCATCCTTGATGCTCTCAAATTCAAGTTGACTGTAGGATTAATTGCAGAGGCTACTGGGATCAGTAATGAGGGTGAGCATTGGTTCAAGAAATTACCTTTTGACTTTGAACCTCACAGATACCTGTTACGCAAAGTGAATCCTGATTGGAATAAAGGTATTCTTATCCAGAATTTCAGAAAAGAGTGGATTGAGCCAATTAGAATATTGCAAAGCTATGTGACTTGTGAAGGCAGGTATTCATATGTATTTAAATATCATTTTAGATTCCTTCAACATATGGTGGGAGTCTCAAAAATGAACCTGCCTTTCTTCTTTTTAAAGAGCCTGCAGAAAATGTCCAGCAGGGTAAAACAGCATGAAGATCACACATCCCAGTCAATTTTTCATCATGGGTTGATCAAGCTAATCATCAGTACTGTGTTGCAGCATGAGGGAAGAAATTGGGACTTTTTTCTGTTTTGGTCTGGTATTCATGTCAAAAAGGAAGAACAGCAACCAAAGAGGCAAACTGATAAAGGAACTGTGATGATGAAGAAGCTAGGTCATAAACCTAAGCTCAAGGTCAAAACTGAGAAAATAGCTGAGCAGATGGAAGAAGAGGTAGCAGAGCAGGTGAAGCTGGACAACAAATTTAAAAGGTCATCAGTTGGCACCACAGGCAAATATTCATTGTTTGAAAAAGAGAAACTGCAGCTTAGGCAGCAGCCCACAGTACCTGCAGAAGATTCTGAAGAAACTAAAACTGTTGTTGAAGAAAAGGCTGATTTATTTGAAGATGAAGTTCACACCAAACAAAGAACTCCTCTCACTATTTTGTCTGAAGATGAGGGATACTTATTAAAAGATGAACAGTTAATTGCTGAAGCAGAGCCAAGTGTTGAAGCCTGTGGAGAATTTCTCATCTCAAAGATCAAAACAGCTAAATCTCATAAGAAGAAAAAGAAGGCTGTAACTTCATATTGGAGGCCTAAAACTAGGCCAACCAATAAATTGAGATGGAGTATGAAGAAGACACTTAACCCTAAACTGGATTCCAAACAAAACACTGTTGTAATTGATACTACTTCAAGTGAAGAAGCAGAAGTTGGTAAAATAGACATAAAAAACAAAGGAAAATCAGTGGTTAGACCTTCTTCTCCTCAACCTGCTGTGTTAGAAAAATTGTCACAGTCTGCAAAAGAAACAAGTCAGCCTGCTTCTAAATTATCTGAAATAATTTTTGAGATAAAAGATAGACTCTTAAAACAGCAGGAAGAAGAAAAGGCAAAAGCATGTCCTCTTGAAAATCAGGAATGGGAGGAAGAAGATGAAGCTATACTCAGGCAAGCAGGAATTATAGAAGAGTCTATTATTCATGTTGATTTCTCATATTTTTTAATGCAGGATGCAAACGTACTGGAAAACCCTAGTTTTGATGATGAAAGCTTGCAGGAAAGAGTCCAGAAATACAAACAACAGGTAAAACAATTACAAGAGACTAATGATAGTTTATTTAAAGTCAACAGGGGGCTTATAGAGGAGTTGCAAGATGTCCATCATCATTTCCTACATCTATCAAAAGTATCTAAAGAAGTGCTAAAAAGGAAGAAAGCTACTGACAGGTATTCTACAAAGCTAGAGAAGACAGTTGAAAGTTTACAGCAGGAGAATGAAGACCTTCAGAAAAAGATAGCTGATATGGAAAAGAAACATAAAAGAGCAAAGAGGAGGTCTCAAAACCTAGATGGTATAGCACTACTTGCTGAAGCAGCGAAGGAGCTTTGAATCAGTTATGCTTTAATTAATGAATCTGTTTGATAAACAATTTTTGTTAATGATTTGCTATTTTTAGCAATTTTGTAATTTTGTAAAAATGTACTTTTTACTTTACCTTAGTAGGTTGATGAAGACAGTTAGGATTAGTGACCTAACTGATTTTGTAGAAGATTTCTATTTAGAGGAGTTAGAAAGACATTTTGAGGGTTCTGATTTTTGGGAGCATCAGGAGGTTTACAAGACTGTTTTGTCTGCAAACTTGTTCAGAGATAAGTACTGAGACTCTTATAAGCATTTGCTGATAAAATAATGAGATATATGACTTTTTCCCCTTCAGTTTGTCTATGTTGGCTTTGTTATTGAACTTGTCTAGTTTCTTAAATGATAAATTCATTGCTAGTTAATGTGTATTTTCTGGTAATGCTTATCCTTTATGTATGAACCTCAGCATAGTCTTTCTGCTGGATCTTATGTGATATGTTATGCATCTTTATTAGTTTTTGTTTATGATTTAGTTGTTACTTTTGTTTTGAATGTATTCCCTGACTGTTCTTGAAGCTTACAACCATTTAAATCATACCAAAAACCCTAAACTTTGCTTTATTTGTTGAGTTTTACTCTTGAGATTGTGTTGGCTTGTTTCTCTGGCCTTAGAAACAATTTCTGGCAGAAACAAATTCCATCAAAAATTGCCTTCATGATTGATCATTAATTGATTGGACCTACGAGAAAGGGGAAATATAGGTGTTCCCCTCCTTTTTTAATTTTCCTATGTTTAACAAACATGACAAATTTTCTTGATTATCATCTTGAAAGTTCAAATGCCTTTTGACATGGACATGCTGAACCTCCTCAAATATTTCCACCAACTAATGGATACATTCGACAATTCTGCCTATGATTGCATCTTTTAGGACAATCTTTCTGATAAGACCTTGAACTACTAATTTTGAATTGCCTATTAATACACACTATTAATATATAATATAATTATATATGATAATGGATTATGACCTAAAGTTTCTTTTGCCTGTCCAAAATTTGATATAATTCCCCAAAATTGAGAGGCATTTAACATACTTTCTTAAGAAACATGAGCAATTGATTATAATTGGTTAGGTTTTGTATCTACACAATGCAATTGCATATTAGGGTGTAATACTCCCAATTTTGATTGAGAATGCATTTACCCAAATTTATGTAAATGATGTAAAGTCTAGTATGAATTCCTAGTGGAAAGCTCAAGGTCAAGGCCCGACTAGTGAATGGATAGGCATGTATGATGTGTATATTTTATTTGGACCTTATGGTTTGCTTATCATGCTAATTAAAAATGTATGTAAATATTATGTTTAAAAATAATAAAATGGTCTAAGATGGATGTGTAAAGAGCACTGGAGGGGCTATGATTCCACCAGAGGGGAAGACGATAGGGGTCCTATGGAGAAACTGGACCCTATGTTTCCAAGTGTCTACCTTAGAACTCATCCAAATACTTCTGCGTGCTTTAAATTGACCAATTAATTCATTTTGACCATTTAACCTAGCAATTGAATGAATGTGTGGGGTTGGTGGGAAAAGTCACCTCATGCAGTTAATGAAGCATGGGGGTGGTGACAATTATGTCAGTTGTCAACAATCCATTTTCTTCTATGGTCAGAATCTATGTCAGTTTTCATTTCACCATCATATCATATCCATCAACATTCTTTTGATCATTCTCTCATGCATATTTTATATACTACGTAGTGTTTTCCCACTGATGTTCATGACTACTACGAAACTGTGTCTTAAACCCATAAATTCGAATTGGGAGATAGGGCTGAATTTTGGGAAGGAAATTAGATGGATGTAGGTGAGAATAAAGGTTGGGAAAGCTAGTAACCCTTATCCATTGGGTTCTTCTACTTTTGTGGTGCTTAAGAAGCCATAGTTTAAGCTACAAGAGGTCCTCCAACAAAATACAACAAAGTGGACTCTTACTGCACACTCATGTAAAAACTGTAAGGGTTGGATTTCCCGACGGAACTATGGATCAATGAAGGGGAATGCCTTCCTTGTGTTTTATGGGGCAGTTGGAAGGAGTTCCATAGATGTGATGGATAAGTTATATCTTTTGGAACTTTGTATGAGCTTTGGCTAAGCCTAGAGAGCATAACGGGTTGTGGGTTGAGGGAGAGACTCCTGTGGGTGTTCCCTTTTCCCTAGTGGCCTCTCAATAAAAACAGTATATGCTAGATAGAGTGCCTAAATTTGGGTGGAAAATTTATTTTACATAGCCAGTTTCTTGGATATTCTTTATTAAAGATAAGTATTCTCTTTTGTGTTTGAATATGCGATGTTTATTTGATGGTTGTAACGATTTTGATTATGCTTATATATGCATGTTATGCATGTGGATCAAGTTTGTTTCTATTGTGTATTTTCATTTACACATATGTACACATATTTATAATGTCATGAATTCATAATCATGGTTATGGGCAGAATTTAGAAGCATGTATCAACGCAATGTCCCCTCTTGCTGGTCGGGTTGAGGGATGGGGACGTTACATAGGGTCTCTACACAATGCAATTACATGTTGGGGTTTTGAGATAATAATAATAAAAGATGTGTCTGCGACATTAAGTACTTTTTTTTCATGCTTTGGAAAAAAAATTATATCTAATATCATATATCAATAAAAATTAAAGGAATAGAAAATTATTTATTTTTAATGAAAATTAAAAGAATAGAAAATTACAAATTTTTTCGTTCCCATAGCAATTGTGGATGAAGAATGAATGAATGAACGGATAATGGATTGATCATTCCCAAGGGATATTGAATCTTATCGAATGGGATACTAGTTCTCATTGAATGGTGGATAGGGGATGCAATTACACTCAGTTCCTTATCTCATTGAGGTATGTATTTTCAATATTGTTCCTTAAATCAACATTTTGTGACTAGTGTAATGCCTTTGATTTCAATTTGGATTTCAAAAAATTGGGTTGTGGGAGATTTGAAATAAGAAAAGTAGTTATCTAAATGTTGCACCCTTGATTTGGGCATCCTAAAAATTATGTTTTCCATTGGAAATCTGGCTATGGCCACCAATCCATTGATTGTTTGATAAATCCAAGACAACCAATCTTGATTTTCAACTTCTAGTCATGGGTGAGTACTAGTTCACGGAGAAACATGTGAATATTTTTGGCTCTGTCAAATATTATTCCCATAGCTCGATTTGAGTTCAGTTGATGATAGTCAATGTGTTATGCAACCATTGTCATTGATATATTTTGTGAATTTCTTTCCTAGGTTCTGATATCTTGAGGTGAGAAGTTCAAAGCCCTAAAACTATGAGACCTATCTTATTTATCATGGTCAAACACATGTTTCTAACCCTTGAAATTGATTTCCCAAGTAAAAATGAGCCCTATCACTATTGGCGTCAATTCCACTAACCCAAGTTCACTTTTCCTTTCCCGTCCAACAAAACCTAAGCCATCGACCTGAATAAGTGTAACTCTGTTGGAAACACCTGTGACACAAGTGAGGTATCACTTAAGATACCTATGGGGACTGTGAGAACCAGGATTCTACAATTATGGAAGTGGATTTATTCATGACAACGTTAACATACATCTCGACCGAAACATAGGGACAGACTACTGTCAACACATACACAACAAGTAAAGAAGGTCGATCCATAGACACATACACAACATATAAATATACATATCTAAAGCATGTCTACCATCATTGTTATCAGCATTCCACGATATGATGCCAATATAAGTGTGACAAACTCATAAATATTGACAAACTCATAAAGATTCATACACAATATTAACAAACTTCATGGACACACATATTCAACGTGGAAACCCACACAGGAAATACCACAAGAGTGCTCTTCAATTGGCATGATTAATTTCTAGACTCTTTTGGTCTGCGCACATAGCCTACAGACTTCTCTCAAGATCTTCTTTACAATAGATGAGTTTTCTTTGTCTTTCTCATGCTCTCATGCCTTATTTCTTCTCTTTGTCATCCTCTTCTCAGGATCGTCTTTCTTTATCGAGCTCTTCCTCAAGATTACAATAAGCAAGATACATCAAGATCATTCTATCAGGCACATAAGAGTCATACGGGTCATCAGGACCGTTATAAGAGCTATCCACACATAGCTTATGGATCGACCTTATATACTTTTCACAATTCTTCCTCTAACCGTCAACTAGTTCTCAACTAATAGTTGACTAATTCTCTAACTCACCCAAGAAATCCCATTACATTAATAAGGGATCTATCGGCCTAATTTACAATCATGCCCATTCCCAAAATAGACTATTAGTCTAACTTAACTCACTCTTACATTTAGTGCTTCTTGAAAAATAGGTTGAATTCCTGGATTCGACTTACTCTTCTCCTTTTCCATCGCGGCTTTTCTCTCCTTGCAACCAGATTCGTCACATTGTTGACCAAAAATGGTATGCAGTTTCCTTTTGCTAACACAAAATTGTCCACCTAGCTCTCTATGGTATAAACCATAATCATACATCACATTCCCACCATTATTTCCCCCATTTTGACCTTCACAATTGTATTTCCACTAAAAAGGGTCCAAAACATCATTATTCCTTCCCATAAATGAAGGGATGATGAGCATTTATTGTGATTTATCCCCACTCTCTCCCAAAAAGGGTAAAAAAACCATAAAAAAATGAGAATGGGTCAAATAACCATAGATAAATGCCATGGACAATAAAATACCATGGGTAAAAAAACCCTAGGACCATACTATAAATACATTGGGAAGGACTCCTCCAAAACATTTTTGCCACTTGCTCTCAGTCACATCATACACTTTTCTCCATTATTCCCATATTTTTCCACTCCATTCCCACGGTGTATGTTGAGCTTGCTCCATACCCATTTGGATCCATTCCCCCATCTGAAAACTAGCTGTGGAAGAGACTAGAGACCAAAATCGTGGAGTTGTAGGACCATTTCCTAGGACGGCTACGGTGGCCCAACTTCAAAATAAAGGTGTGTTCATTGTTATTTCTTGCATTAGTTAGTAGTATATATATATGAAAATACCGTAAAAATATTGTTTTTGTTGTCTCGTTTCTTTTTATTATCATTGAACTCTTCCTTATGCTCTAAATGAGCTAAGGTTGGTGCTTTTGAATGTAGTAGGGGAGAAATCCCCACTACACATTTGGCCAATAATCACTCATTTAATTATAATAATAGGTAACAATATAAATTTATCACTCCTTGCACCACCATAGGGAGGGATAAATTCACTTCTTATTCCATTATGTGAAATAATAGCCTCTAGAAGCCTCATTATTTCCTTATTTGTTGAGGAAATTTGTGAAGTGAGTTGGATCCACATGTGTTAACCTAGGAACTCTCAATACTACATGAATGTGAGAGGACCAAGGAGTCTAGATTCATTTCATTTTCTTCCTCCATTCATCTATATAATGGAGGCATTTCAAGGGAGAAAGGGAGAAATTAGAGATATTTTGAGAGCATTGTTATGCTAGTGGTTTCGATAGTAGATCCATATTGTTCTCACTGAAGAGATTGGGGAGTATGTTCATGCTATTGAAATCCATGGTGATATCATTAACCATCCATTGTGATATCAAGGAAGGTTCAGAAATAAGGAGCTTGGATAAGATCTTCAATCAACTTCAAGGTATAACATTGATGTAATCTTAATTATATTCATTTATATCGATAACGTATCCCCCCCCCCCCACCATGTCATATTTTTATTGGTTGAATGTTAACATTATAATCTTTCATATGATGTACGTGGTGGATCTGATCTTCCGTTGAAGAGATCATATTAGATCTAGTGTAGATCTAGCTAGTTCTTGCTTACATTTCACTTGCATGCATGAGTATGCCATTGGTTGATGTATTTAAATTATATATGATTTAATAATATTTGAGGAAGATGTGTCTTTTCTTAATGTGTGTATATTATAAGAAGTTGGATTTGGAACAAAGTCCACTAGGTATACATCAACTTGGATCTACATCTCAAGGGGCTGGATATCTATGCTACGGTAAGTCCATCCATATTTTCCTCTTTCTTATGTGTTGAATGTTTTTGGAGTTAGATATAGAGGGGAATACATAGCGATCTATCATTTATATGTCTCAGATCAAATGGAATTCCTACCTATCCATAGAAAGGGAAAATAACTACAATAGGGATGCCACTTAATGGCATCTTTTTCATCACTTAAACTTGATCGAATATCACTTTAAATACATTTTCTTTCCTTTATTTAATTTTCCGGTATGGTTTTGAATGTGTCAAGAATACATTGACATCATGTCAATTCGAAGTGAAAAGGTTATGTTGTCCTTGCCTTATATGATTGATAATACACTCTTTATTGTCGCTTAAGTGACATTCAAGTGACACTTGATCGACAATACATCTTCAATGTATAGTCGACAAGAGTGAAGATTCTATTTGACATTTAGTTGAAATTACAAACATCAAACAAGTGTCAAATTTGATCATTAAATATATTAATGATAATGGAGGTTAGTGGTTACTTTATCCTTTCCTTTTTAGAAATGGGTTCAATTTTTTTTTGTAACTTCATTAGCTAAATGCCTAAAGGCTATTAAAGAACCAAGTGTGAACAAGTACCCAGATTTGTTGTACAAGAGGAGGGCATCACAACACCCCCTAGAAGATGCACTTTTACATGCAAGATGTCATGAATTTTTTTTGGTATATAAGGAAGAGGCTATGCTTGATGCAACAATTGATAATACGTGCATGACACCTATAAAATTAGCTTTAAGTGTTATCACAAATGGATAATTGTTAGGTGACAATGAAAATTATTATGTGTTTGCGTTCACTACCATTCCATTGGAAAATATGATTGCATAAGTTGGATTCTTCTTGGTTGGTCACACACATGAATACATAAATGGTACATAGAAAAGGTAATCAACTCAATTAAAATGATGAGATATATTTACACTACTAAAAATCATGGATGCATATATGTTTTTATAATGAGATATATCAAAATCATGGATGCATATATGTTATGTGGAACAATAGTCCTTATCACATATATGATTTGTGGAATCTTTGACTTCAATATCTTTGTGAAACTACACCTACTTGACAAGAACGACAAGATAATTGGTATCAAAGGATGTTAACACTTTAAATTCCAACATCTTGATAGAATATTAGTTATGTAATATATAAATCCTTACTTAGAGATGGAAAAATTATTGCATCTTATCCATGTGTGGTGTTCTTTAAATCATAGTAATATAAACTACTCTTGAGGAAACTCAAATATAACATTTATAAGTAAATAGATCCTCTAACCTAGAAGAAACAAGGAGAGCTGCTAATGCAGCAAGTCCCTGCCATATGTCATTGAGCTCTTTGATTTAAGATGGAGTGCTTTGGTTCATGTTGCAGCACCCTAAACTGTCCCTATCAATTGATTCTTGGAACTATTACCTCTGTGATAAATCAATGGCTAGATCTGTTTGCTGCTGTAACTACTGTATCCCCTCCTGAAAGTCATGTGTAGGTTTCTCACTATCTTTGAAAATGCTCATCCAATTTTAAACAGTTGAGCGGATGAACTTTGTTTGCTCTATTTACTAGTCCAAAACATATGCCTTTGATGATTCTTAGTGAAAATTGACTGATTCTTAATGAAAATTAACTAAGACCAAAATCGCCAAAGCAATTTGAGTACATAAGTGCCATGTTTTTCTAAAGTCTATAGTTAACATCGAATAGGTTAAATTGGGAGGGCCCTTGGTTGATGGAAGGGTGCTGATGTGTCCAGAGCTGAGGTTGTGGGACCAATATTGGATGGAAGAACCTCAGGTGGAAAGGTTACGAATGACCGTCTCCGTCAATACAATCGCCAAACCATCTTCGCATCTTAAATAAATAATTGTGTAATGGATAAAATTGTTTGACGCGTGTCCTTAAACGTAGACACGTTATTAACTACATGAATCGAATCTACCAGAACTGCAAACCTACAAACTCTAACTCTGTTTGCGCTCTGGTATTCGTTCCTGGTATCTGCTCTCTATCTGCATCTCCATTTCTAGTTAGTAACCTCAGCGTTTCACCTCCATTTTACATTACCTCCTCTCACACACACCCTTCTCACTATCTTATTACTCAACAATTTTGTCATTGAAGGTTGTCTTCCCAACTCATACTTTCTTTTCTTCCTCTGTGCATTCTTCTTTCCTCCAGTCACATGTTTCTTGAGAAGTGAAACCCCTGATTTTAGAATTGGCTAGAACGTTTGTAGATCATTTTCAACCTCAGACCGCACCGTCGCCTCGCCTTAGCTATTCCCCCCTCTCTGCTTTCCTCACAACACCTCGTGCGACCTGAGTAGAAGGATGAAATCACCTCCGTGACCTGCATGAGGATCCCTCTCTCCTCCATGACCTCCATATATCAAAGCTCCTCTCTCATATCCCTGTGACTATGTTGCTCTTGGTTTCTTCCCTCAACTCGACATCTATTCACTGATTTTGCTAATGTTCTCTCCTCTACGCGAGCTAAATTTGTGTGGTTGAGGTATCAAGGAGTTAGCTTTGGTATCTTGGGTCCATCGAATTGAAAGCCAGGGCATATCCCATTTGTGTCAAGGTGGATGACTATAAAATATTCACTCTTGACAACAATTTCCACTCCCCTCTGGTAGGCAGAGCTCAGGCATTCTAATTCATGATGGAAAGAGGAATCACCACCATGGCTACCAATGCATTCCAGACATATCCATACTTCCATCTCTGGGTGAATATAACATTCTATGAATGCTACTGATTTTATTTTCTTACTGTTAATCATTTGGTCTCTCCTCCTCTACGTCCAATTTAAGTGAATTATGTGCATGAAGCCCCCGGAAAGTTGCATTGTTCAGCAAGATAACGTCTGCTAGAAGATGTTCTTTGTTTTTGATAATCTATTTCCATCAATGTTTTGTTCGGGATAAGTTCGGGATAATGTTTTGTTCGTTGAATCACGGTGGAGTTCCATTTCTTGGCTTGTCTATAAAATTTCTGTACAGGCCAGATAAATGTTAGTTGAATCTTGAATACATTCTGGCCAGAAGAGACGCTATGAATGAATGCACGAATTTAGCTGCCAGTATGAGACTCGTTAAAAAGAAGACTGAGACAGAGTCTTTAAGAGTGAGAATGTTATATTGACGGAAATATTGGCAATAGCACCGAGACATTTGGATGATTAGGCAACCATGGCAGACCTAGGGGGACGTGTGTATTTCTGAAGCTACCACATATAAAATATTTTCCCTTACTTGCACGTTGCAGTATGCATTGCCGCCTCACAGGTGGTACATTGTGGTTATATATCTTTGTATTTGAGTTTTGGTTTCCAGCAGGTAAATGAAATACTTGTTCAGACTTGTCGAGCATCTGCAATTACCCCCACCTGCTCATTGGAATTTATTTATCAAAATGACCTACCTCCTAGTGAAGTATATGGCCAACCTGATAAGAATATAGTGTTCCTTAATAGTGTTGCATTTAACTAACTGCTATTTGTCACCATACCTAAGATCCCAGAAGGGAGTCACAAATGGTGTTGCTTTTATTCGGAGAATGTCGCTCAATTCTTTTCCACGTTCCTAACATTCATTGTTTGTTAAGTGTTCTTGTTTTACAATGATCCAGAGGATTAATCATTTCAAGTTTTGTTCCTGCAAGTTTTGTTCCTAAAACATAGTGGTTCTCGTTTTGCTGATGAGAAGCTTTAGATGTGAACAAGAAAATGCAGTTTCAGGTATAGCATAAAGTCTGTATAGAAAGCTATATGGAAAATTCAAGAAAGTGATTGCATATATGGTTTTTTAATTTGTATACATATATTCATAATGCCTAGCTATTTCAGTTATTTCTTGAAAGGCTTTTCGACGCAGGCTTAAAATCAAAGTCCCTTTCTACATTGAATTGTCCTTTTCATATAGATTTTACAGATATGGTATTGTATTTTTAGGCTTTTAAGAGAAAGCTGTCAGTAGGTCAATTCTTTGTATTTTTCAAAGCTGGATGGATACAGCTAGGTACTACATAGTTCTTTCTGCACACTGTACCGCTGTTTTGATAAAATGCATAATTATAGTCATATAAAACCTGTAGCATATTAGAAAAAACTCATAGCTTTTCTTTAAATTTCATTGATTTTACTATATATTCTGAAAAGATTTACATATTGATTATGGTCATTCCAGGGATTAGAAGGACCCTTTGCCTAGCCGTAGGTGCTTTAGGATTCTTGGTAGCTGACTTCTTTTCTTACTTCTTTTCTTTCTTTGACTTGGGAGCGTCAGGCTTCTTTTCTTTCTTGACGAGCTTTGAGGATCCTTTCACTTTCTTTTATATCCTCCCTGTAACTCCCTGTCCGCTGTGGCCTTATCGCAGGACAAGGGATTTTGTTCTTTTGTTACTTCTGCAGCACTATCGTTTTGTCTTTCAACTTTTTCTTTGAGTTTCATACGCTTCTCGGGCTGTTGTTCTTCAAATTCTTCTGCAACACTACCATTCAGGTTTTCAATGTTTTCTTTCGAAATTCGTACGCTTCCGAGGACTGTACTTGTTCTTCTTTTACTGAATGAGTGTCCTTCAAATCTGCCATTTTCAATCTGGTTGTTATGCTTTTGCCTCCAAATCCTGCCCAACATATAAGAACAAGAGAGAAAATGATCAATTCAAGCCATCGAAATCGTTATCTTTAATCATTTCTAGGACTCAATGCCTGAGAAAATGCAACAAACAAATATATAGTACAATCAAACAAAGAAGAATACGATGACTAAGACAAGCTTGTTATGCAGATTTATTAGAATTTGAGTGTATCTACCTACCTTCTCATAAACGGCTTGCTACTTGGATCGCTATGTTGAAGCCAAAGTGGATCCCAACCGATGCTGAAGACATAGTTTCATCACAGAGGATGTCCACTCCCGTAGTTTAGTTTCATCACAGATCCAAAATTACTTTCAGAGGATGTCCAGTCCCATAGTTTCATTACAAATCCAAAATTGTTTTAGTTCAACTCCTTGCCGTGGTTTCTCTCCACCTGGTCTCAGAACATGCAGTCCATGCAGATGTTGCAAGCATAGAAGGCCCACGTGCAGTCCATGCAGCACGCCCATGCAGATGTTGCATGTTGCAATTTGATAACCTATTCCTCATACATTTAACATTAAATGTTTGTGAACTAATGCTAATTTTCACTTTGGTCTAATAATTATAAGATGTTTGAAAACAAACTTTGATCAAAACCATATCTCCATTGCTCCTAGCCTCGAAAAGAGGCCAAATAAAACGTAGAAGTTGTTAATTGCTCTTGGCCTCGAAAAGAGGCCAAATAAAAAGTAGAAGTTGTTAATTGGTAGAAAAAACGATGATGTAAAGTTTTAAATGAAGTGAAAGTTGTTGATTGGCGAAGAAAACGATGATGATGTTACTTTAAATCAAAACTTACTATAAGTGTTTAAATCTTGTTTTGATATTTGTGCAAATCTAATTCAAACGGCGGCACCCCAAATCATAGAGTCCCCGCTAGTCGATGGGAGGGACTAATAAAGGAGAGAGGCCTAGTTTTCCGTATGGGAGAAAAAGGGGGCTTACAAGGGAGGGGAACAATTTTGGTTTCCAAAGATTAATTATTATGAGAATGTATTAAATTATTTAAAAAAAAAATTGAATAATGATTACTCAAGAAATGATTTCACCGTCTAAATTAATTGTCTTCATTGGTGCCATTCATGAAGGAGTTCATTACTGCCATTCATGAAGGAGTTCACTGTCTAAATTTGACTTTCGAACTACCATGGTTAGCATAAAACATATAACCAATATGTTCGCATTTCCAAATTTATGAAATGCCCATGAATCGTGATGATTAAAGAAAAAGGTTTAATATATTTAATATATTAATAACATAGATCCATTTTAAAAAGGAGATTTATTGATTATCAAGAAGAATTAAATTTTTCGAAATACAAACCTATTTTTAAAGTGTAAATGTTGATGAAACATTTTAATTTATTACCGTGATAAATGTTTTAAATTTAATTTGAGTTAACATGTTATTTTTTATAATATTTTATTATTTAAAAAAAAGATCAACTCTAGGATGATCATAGAAAAAGTTACTCAATTGTAGAATGCGCCTCTTCTGCACAATAATATTATCAAAAAAAAATATCAATAAAAAAAAGTATACAAGTGAAGTAATTAAAAAAATAAAATAGACAAGAAAGTATAAAAAGTATTATAAAAAATAATACTTAAGTTTTCCATTCCATCAAAGTATAAAGGAATAAGTGAAAAGTTGATGTATACTTTTTAATCAAATCAAAATGGAGTTTCATAGTGAAGAAAAAATATTTCCTCTTACTTAACCAAAATGTGTGAATGCATTGTTAAATCTTAATGGAGTATTTAAGAAAATAATATCAACATTGCTATCTTCCCATCCATGAAGAAAAATCACATTAACGTTGACTTAATGAAACAATTAATAGTGTTAGAACCAAATATAATTGAAAATGACACTAGCTTCTCTCACGAGAAATATGAAATTAAGAACCTATAACCATCTATTGAAGATTACAAATTCATAGCTCAATTCAATGCCGTATCAATTTATGAAAATAAAGTTGATATAATTCTAGCCTTCACCTTGGGTACAAACTCTAGGTACCTTCATCTTAAACATGGAGAAGAAGTTTGTGATGTTTCCCTATAAAAAGAAGATGATGACATTTCAAGACATTAGTACGAAGTCAGATTCAATATTAACTTCATCAAAAGAATTAAAGACATCTCAAAGGCGATCCTTCATGAAAATTGATAGTCAATATCAAAGATACAAAACGAATATTATGGAGTTATTGTAGATAAAAATAAATAATTTTTTCGCATAAAAATCATAGTAAAAAAATAATTAGTTAAATTACGAAGTCAAAGGATTCAAAACAACGTGTTTAGAAGTTAGAATAAGAGAATCGAGGTCTCACAAAGAAATTATCAGAAAAAGGAAGAAGGTTCACACTTAATGAGCTTTATTCAAAGATTGTTAGAACAAATCAAAGGACTAAAAGAGAAGGTAGAGGATCGAGACACGAAAAAAGTTGAAAACCCAGAAAATAAAGAGATTTCACACTTAAAAAATCATTGTCAAAGCCTACTTATGCAAATCAAGAAGCTTAAAGATGATAGGAAATCTTTGGAAAGCAAATTAGAGCAAACTATTAGAAAAGAAGCATCGAAGTCTTTATAAGTAATAATCCAAGTTGTAGGAAAAGGAACAAATCCAATACACATCATAGCTATTAAAGAAGATGCAAAGTCAATTGAAAAAAGACACACTAATCTTGGAGTACAAACGATGGAAACTCCAAATATACTTAATAATAGAATTTCATCCATTAATAATGAAACATCAATGCACGAAGAAAATAAAACTTTGAAAGTAAATCAAGAAAATGTTACAAGTATGATAAGGGAAATCCATGCTACCAAGACACCTTATCGTCATCCCAATCACAAGAACAAATGCTTTAAGCAGTCAAAGTATCAACACAGCTCGGAAGGAAAACAATTGACCTATCGTCTGAAGAATATTGATGCCAATACAATTGAGAACAATTTATTCTGGGAATCATATAAGCACAACGTTCCACAAAGGATCAATTTAGGATGGTTAGATCCTTTTACACTTTGTCAATTATGCTCTGAAACACTTAGAAGTTCGTATCATATCATATCATCTGCAATAACAACATCTTGAAATGGATACCATAAGAATACAACATAAATCAGAGATACATAAATCCTTCCATAATTATGCTTCGAGGACAAATAATTTCCAGGAGGAGGCAATGTAATAAACAAAAATATAAAAATAACATTTAATATATATATAAATATTAATAATAAACCAATAATTAATATTCAGTAACAAATATGTAATGAAGAGACACATTTTTTACGAAATGTCACGTTTCTTACCGAAAGAAAACCCTTATGTGGGTATATGTAGACCCTCATTCTCATCGTAATTATCTAATATTTTTATTTAGTTATTATGTTATCTAAATGAATTTCTTTATAATGTTCCAAATATTTTAGATTTGTGTAGTTTAAACTGGATTGGTTCACTACAATAAACAAATGGGTTGCTTCATAGCCAAGTCCTTAGTCATCAATATTTTTTTTCATTAAAGAATTTTTCATAAATAAATACAAACTATGTTGGAAGGCTATTAATAATAATGGTTGTTGACAAATTAAGGTGGATAGCATATTTAATGGATGCTCTCTACATAAATGTCCTTACCCTCTTGTAGTAATCAAATGGAAGAGTGTATGGATCCATTTTTAAATTCCCAATGGAATATTGATTCTAATGTCTTATTGCACACACAAATGTAGAGAGTTGGAAGCTTATTTGAAATGTGTTTCACACTATAGTTCAATGTTAGCTAATAGTTTGTCCCTTTTTAATTATTTTTTAAAGATCTACACATAGTTATTGCTAAAACTACAAATGTTTTCATAAATAGATAACTAAAATTAAGGCTATAGATAATGCAATCAACATTAAACCAAAGCCAAAACCATCAACATTAAACCAAAGCCAAAACCATTCATATGTACATTTTCTCTATACATAAACCTCTTTCCACTCTTGCAAAAATCAAATAGAAGAATTTATGGATCTATTTTTTAATTCCCAAGTGGATTTATTTCTTTGGTTGTTATCTTATGGGACAATGCTAATTAAGGAAATTCTAGGTAGAGGAATAAAGGAATACCCTTTAAAAAAGTAATGAAAAAAACATCCCTACATTTGTTTTTTTAATATAATGTCTCTACTCCAAGTTTGGAGATCTCCTTGATACAAAACCACAACTTTAAGGCCATCCTTGACCACCCAAATAAATTGATATTCTTAATATATATTTGATATGGCATAATATTTTAGTAATGGTAAAAAAACTACATAATCGACCTTTTAATTACCAAAAATATTTATTTACTTCCTATGTAACTCATTGGTTACACATGCATTATTACAATTTTTTTCTTTCTAAAAGTTAACTTTCCACCTATGGAAGATTTCAATTTAAGATTAGGGAGTATTGCTTACTTAGCTTGGAAGCTAAACTGTCCCTACTATTTCCACACGCTAGAGTTCATCTCAAAGTTACTTGATCCTTGCATTGTTAAGATTCCATATGCTAAGCTTGATATCATTAGTATTCAATTCAATTTCACAACAATAACATATGCAGGATCACTGAAAGAAACACAATCACAAGATATACATAGATTTATCTTGGGAAGCCCTCTAGGGGAAGAAAATCCCGCAAAACTTCCTCTATATAGATGTATCAAAAGTACAAATATAAAACCCCAAACATGTGCTCCTTCTCGTTGTAGATATATATATCTCTCTCTCTCATATGTGCTATACACTAGTGTGTGTGTGTGTGTTCAAATGAGGAACACACCTCCTCTATTTATACTCTATCTTCCACTTGAATTTTTCCCTAACAGGTCGACCCCAAAAAACTTACTAGGATGACTTCACCTATGAAGACACAAAACAATATAATATTATATTTTAGAGGGTTCTATTGACCCGACGTACAGTGGAGGTTTTACCTCATGACTCTATGATGACCAAATACAATAGTAACTTCCCAGTGAAGGAATAAAACACATTTGATAGGTTACAACAATAAAATACATTTAGAATATTCTTCAAAGTTACAATATTTCAACACTCCCCCTAACGAGAAGGGTATGCTACTGACAACAACAACATCAAATGTAGGAGCAAGGAGAGAGATAATCTTCAACATCATCAAGGTGATACATCTATATGTCATCAGATTTTTTCTTCAACAATCACTAACAACTGGAGCAATTACTAGAACATATTCAACATCTTCAGTATTGGAGCATCATCTTCTACAGCACTGAGGCTTCGTATTTGATCTTCATATTCTGCAGCACTCTATCACTCAAATCATCTGTAGCAACACTTGATCTTTCGATCAACAACATCATCATATGCAACAATACTTGATCTTTCAATCAGCAGCATCATCATCTGTAGCAATACTTGATCTTTCGATCAACAACGTCATCAACAACAACATAACCTAAAGCACACATGATCCAATTACGGGATGATCAACCCCTATCAATTTAGGACATAAGTCCAAGGAAGATGCAATCCTCACCTGATCCAATTACGGGATGATAAACCCTTATCACGTTAGGACATAAGTCCAAGGTCAATACAATCCTCATGCCTCACGAAGACAAAATTCTGTAGATCCAACTACATCATGAACAATTCCTGTCACTTTAGGACATAAGTCCAAGGACTATGCAATCATCATGCCTCAGGAAGAAAAAAGACTGCAGATCCAATTACGTGATGATCGATCCATATTAATTTAGGACATAAGTCCAAGGACGATGCAATCCTCACGCCTCATGAAGACAAAAGTATGTGGATCTAATTACGGGATGATCAATCCCTATCACTTTAGGACATAAGTTCAAGTACGATGCAATCCTCACCTAATCCAATTATGAGATGATAAATGCCTATCACTTTAGGAAATAATTCCAGGGATATATGATATAATCCCACTGTAACATCATCAACCTGCTCCCCCTTTCGAGGAGGGTCTACAGCATCATCAACCTGCTCCCCCTTTTGAGGAGGGTCTACATCATCACTATTCCTCCTTACGAGGAAATTCTACAGCATCATCATCATTGTTACTCCTTACGAGGAAGGTCTACAACAGAGTCATCAACCTGCTCCCCCTATAGAGGAGGGTATTCATCATCAATATTCCTCCTTACGAGGAAAGTCTACAACATCATCATCAGTGTTCCTCCTTATGAGGAAGGTCTACAACATCATTATCACTGTTCCTCCTTACGAGAAAGGTCTTTTCGAACCACACCAATATTTTCATGAAAGTATTCAAACTTTACTCGAGACAGAGGCTTGTTCAACACATCAGCAACTTGCTCATTGATACTCACATACTAGAGCTTTATATCTCCCTTCTATACCATATCCTGTATGTAAAAATACTGGATTTCTATGTGCTTCGACTTGTGATGGAACATTGGGTTCTCCGTTATCTTTACACAACTTGGGTTGTCACATAGAATCACTGTGGTATCCAACTCTAGGTCAAATAGACTTGACATCAACTTTTGAATCCATATGGATTCACAACTAGCAGAACAAGTTGTTATATACTCTGCTTCAGCTGTGATGAAAGAAACATTGGACTGCTTCCTGCTAAACCATGAGATCATGGCGGATCCCAGACAATAACATCCACCTGAGGTGCTCTTTCGTGTTTGAGGCACTTCCAACCCAATGTGCATCTGTATAACCATACAATTTATAGTTATGATCTACAACAAAGTCTATCATACCTTTTAGGTACCTCATCACATGCTTTGCAACTATCAGGTGAACACGTCTAGGTTTAACTAGATATTGACTCAGGGTGTTCATAGCAAAGCATATATCTGGCCTAGAATTCGTCAAATACATCAATGACACAATAATTTGTCTATACTGAGTCATATTCACTAACCTTGATGATTCATCAGATACCAACTTCAGGTTGGTATCCATGGGTGTGTCCATGGATTTACAATCCAACATATCAAATCTTTTTAAGATTTCCACAACATACTTTTCCTAATTGAGAAAGATTCCTTCTGGGATCTGCCATACTTCCAGGCCTAGAAAATAGTGCATAAATCCAAGGTCTTTCATCTCAAATTCTTCAGCGAGCTTCTTCTTGCAATCTACAATATGCTTATCATTTCCTATAAGAAATAAGTCATTTGGCATACAACAATAATATGACAGGTTCATCATCCATAACCTTAAAGTAAAGGTTAGGTCCATATTTACTTTTGGTAAATCCCAAGCTTGTCAAGAAGCTATCTATCCTTCCATACCAAGCTCTAGGAGCTTTCTTCAGTCCATACAGAGCCTTCTTCAACTTACATACGTGAGTCTATCTGTCTTAAACTTCAAATCCTTGTGGTTGTTCTATGTACACTTCTTCCTTAGTAACACCATTTAGGTAGGCTGTCTTCACGTCCATCTGGTGTAAGATCCACTTCATCATGGATGCAAGTTCCATAATGGTTCTGATGGAAGTGTACCTTGCTACTGGTGCAAATGTCTCTTCATAATCAATTCCCTCTTTCTGAGAGAATCCTCTAGCCACAAACCTTGCCTTGTATTTCTCAATACTTCCATCAACTGCATGATTTATCTTGTAGATCCACTTGGAAGATACCACACTCTTTCCTTCTTGTTTGGGAACTATATCCCTAAAATCATTCTTCATTATTGATTGGTATTCTCCCGCCATTGCTTCTACCCATTCTTTCTTCTGTACAACTTCTTCATAACTAGTAGGTTCTTGATCTACAAGATCACACATCAAATCTACATAACTGGAAAATGGATTTGATCTCTTGCGTACTCTTGTAGATCCTTCTAGAGCTCCATACTTGTCTGATTCTTGTATAATTTCTCTTACCCAAGCATTTTTTCTCTTTTGTGATATATTTATAGTAGGAGGTTCTTTAGGTTCTAGCATATCATGGTCCTCTGATGTTTCATTTTCAGGGGAGGGTGCAACTTCTACATTTTTGGGAGGTACATCTTCTTCATATACTTCTTCATGTTGGCACTTTCTGGATCTCTTGAGAGATGCTTCTTCGTCAAATGTTACATCCCTACTAATTTCCATGTGATGGAATCCTATAAGAATGTATATTCTAAAGGATTTGGAGACTTCACAGTATCCAACAAGTATTCCCTTCTTTCTGGAAGGGTCCAACTTGGTTCTCTTTTCTTTTGGAATGTGAACATATACTGGGAAACCAAATATCTTGAGATGGCTCACTTCAACCTTTTTTCCCGTGAACATTTCTTCTAGAATCTTGAATCCAAGGGCAATATGGGATAATATTTATGTACATAAATTGTCGTTCTTGTTGCTTCAGCCCATAGATGCATAGGAAGATCTTGATCATGTATCATTGTCTTCACTGCTTCCATAATGGTCCTATTCTTTCTTTTTGCAACACTATTCTGTTGAGGATTATAGGGAGTGGTTAGTTCCCTCTTGATTCCATCTTCTTTACAAAAGGCTTCAAAATATTTTAAAGTATATTCTCCACCATTGTATGTTATGAGTGTCTTGATTCTTATTTTTGAATGATTCTCTATCGAGGCTTTGAATTCCTTGAATTTTCTGAATACTTAATCCTTTGTTTTCAACAAATATATCGATGTCTTTCTTGAATAGTCATCAATAAATGTAACATAATATTCATAACTACTCAAATATGTGGAGGGAATTGGACCACATACATCTAAATGAATTAATTCCAACGTACCTTTAGTCTTTGTTTCACTCTTCAGAAATGGATTCTTGATATTCTTTCCTCTTGCACATCCTTTGCAAGTGCCTTCATGATCGAACTTCAAATCTGGTAAACCTATTACTACTTTGCTCACATGGGGTAGTGCTTTGTAGTTGATGTGAGAAAGCCTCCTATGCCATAGTTCACTTGGGTTAGTGATCTCATGAACAAGGGTTGTTTCTGAATGTCCCTTGATTTTATATAATCCTCCTTCTTCTTCACCAATGAAAAATGCATCTTCAATTGATTTTCCTTTGGGCCACATAAGTACTTGTCCATCTATAAATTCAACAATATATCCCTTCTTATCTAATGCTGAGATATAAAGTAAGTTCTTATTCAAACCTGGTACATATCATACTTCCTTCATCTCCATGGGTGTTCTAGACTCAAGCTTGTAGCTTGCTTCACCAATACCTTTGATAGGATATTGATAGTCACCTCCTAATGATACTTTCTAAGGAGAGTTCTTTTGTTCAAGTTTTGATGGAGTTTTCTTTTGTCTCGTCGTGTGCTTTGAAGCACCACTATCAATAAACCTTGTATCTTCTCCAGGTGTCACAAACACAAAGAGTGCAGAGAATAATACATATTCTTCTGCATATTCTTCTTTTACTTGTTTTATTTGAGGTCCTTCTTCCTCTTCTTCTTTATCTTCATCTAGGTGTGCATGATGTCTCTTGTTTTTCTTCTTATATTCTTCTTTCTTCAATGGACAATTTATGGGAATGTGTCATATCATGTGACAATGGAAACATTGAAAGTTGGAGTAGTCTTTCCTCTAATTGTTTCCTCTTGTCCTTTGGAACCTCTTGGGAGGTCGGGAATCCTTGTGGATTTCCTCCTTGAAGTTAGATTGACTTCTTACTCTTTTGGTATCGGTGGCTAGGGCTTGATCATCTTCTTTAAGTAGATATTCTCTATTGGCTACTCTGGCCTCCTCTTGGATGCAATCTTCGCATACAATGTCAAACTTCATTCTTTCCTTTCTAGCACACATAGTATGTATGAATGAATCCCAAGGTCTAGTGAGACCATTGAGAGAAGTCATAACCAGTCCCTCTTCATCAAGGGAGTCTCAAATGGCTTCTAGTTGCTTCTTGAACTAGGGGACCCTTGTGAAGTAGTCTTGGATGGATTCTCCTTAGCTCATCTTGGTACTCTTTAATTGGTCTCTCAAATTCATAAGTTTATGTTGATGTTACTTCCTTCATACATTCTAGATAGGGAATCATGCATCTTCTTTGGGGTCTCTTTGGATGACACTTGAGGAATCAAGTGATATTTGATAGAATCAAGAATGATCCTCATTTCCCTAATTAATTCCTTCTTGTGCTTCTCCTTAGCTTCATCCTCTTCAACATATGCAACTTATCCTTTGATGTATTTGTCAAGATCATTCTCTCTAAGAATGAGACCAATCCTATATTTCCATGCTCGAAAATTATCTATGCCTTCTACCTTGTCCTTAAGCTTAGTGCTTGGGGCCATCTTGTCCAGTAAAACACTAACAAAATGAAATTTCTCAAAATGCAGAACTGACCTTACCAGGAGATGCGCTTGATTGAGGTGAGTTTACTGGTAAACTTGGTTTCTATATATTCCAAATCTTCACCTCTCAAAATTGACTTGCAAGATTATGATATGCAGTTTCTGGTTATTTTGTTTTCTATAGTTTCTGGTCCGAAGCAAAACTAGGGTTTGACTTTCCCAGAGATCTACCCACTCAAAAATTTTGATCCAGGGCTCAATAGATGTGCTCTAGGGAGGCACAAATTTATATGCAATCGGATCTTCAAAATTCCAACTTCGGACATAAACCCTAATTTCTTTCTGGAGGGATAGGAGAGAGAGTTTCACCTTGTAAAAATTGTTCTATTTAGGCTAGCTCTGATACCATGTTAAGATTCCATATGCTAAGCTAGATATCATTAGTATTAAATTCAATTTCAAAACAATAGAATATGCAGGATCATTGAAAGAAACACAATCACAATATAGACACAGATTTATCCTGGGAAACCCTCTAGGGGAAGAAAACCCAACAAAAATTACTCTATATAGATGTATGAAAAGCACAAAAATAAAACCCAAAACATGTGCTCCTTCTCCTTGCATCTCTCTCTCTCTCTCTCTCTCTCTCTCTCTCTCTCCTATGTGTTATACACAAGTGTGCGTGTGTGTGTTCAAATGAGGAACACACCTCCTCTATTTATACTCTATCTTCCATTTGACTTTTCCCCTAACATGTCGACCCCAACAAACTTGCTAGGCCGACTTCACCTAAGAATACACAAAACGATATAATATTATATTCAGGAGGGTTCTATTGACCCGACTTACAACGAAGGTTTTACCTCATGACTCTATGATGACCAAATACAATAGTAACATACCGACAGAGGGATAAAACATCTCTGATAGGTTACAACAATAAAATACATTTAGAATATTCTTCGAAGTTACAATATTTCAACATGCATCACCAAGATGCTTTAATTACGGTGGTAAGATTAATTCTTTAAGAGAAATATCTTTATATTGATTTTATCAATTCATATGCTCATCCTGACAAGATGTTATCACCTGCAAGTTGAACTACAGGATTTTTTTTTATACTAAAAGGAGAAGTAGTATTAAAGAATAGTCATATTCAAACCTTAACTTGTTTGGGAGCATGGAAGTTTAATAGCATAGCAGAGATGGTCTCTACCTTACTCGTTTCTAACTATAGTAGTGTGGACTGTTACATGGCTTGTCCAAGCTCCTATGAACAATGTATCACCTTGTTATATGTCATCTTGATGATATTCTAGTCCACTATTGTTTGTGGGTTATATATATATATATATATATATATATACCCTTGTTAAAAGTACTAGATTTCCATTCCATTCATAATTACGAATGTATATCTCTTGTGAATAGATGCTTCCATGACAAGTCAACACTATCAGTGTAATTAAAAACACTTTTGAGAAGTTTCTACCTACATGACTATTTTTGGGGTACCTTTGTCCATATTGTTTCATTTTTGAGCTCAGATGTAATACCCCGGTTTTGATCCCAATTGCATTAAATTGTATATGATGTAAATAGTGTTATTAAATCATGTTGTAGAGCTCAAGGAAAAGGCCCCACCATCGACTTAGTGTTTTATGTTTCGGCAATTAAAATCGATGTCGATGGTTCATGTGCTAGCTAGGCACAATATAATTTTGGACATCATGTAAATATGCAATTAATAAAAATACCCACAACTAGCTATGCCAATGCAACATTAAAGAGACCGGGGCATGATTTCACAAGGAATGGTGGGGGGGGGGGGGGGGGCTATTCAATCCTTGAGCCAAAAGGGTAAATCCAAATGTCAAAGGGAAAACCCATAAAGCTGTCAACTACCCATCTTGTCTTTTGTGCCCAGTCATTAGAAATTGGTTGAGGAAGTTAATGCCTTGGGATGTGGAAGAGTATGGCAGTCAAATTCATATTGGGGAAGCCACCCATTTTTGGGAAAATGAATTTTGACTTATGGGCTAAGTAAATACTTGGAAATGGAAGCCCGAGCCATTATTCACCCATAGGTTTTGCTCTCTCACGCAGCTGGAGCTCCTATGTGTTCCCTTCATGTTTTGAGCAGTTTCCTCCATTCCCTCCATGTATGGGAGGTTGTTTTTGTAATGCTCAGTGGTTGGGCTTTCTCCTTCATGTTTTGCTGTCATTTCCTCCTTTTCCCATGCCCAAAAATCTGTTGTTGTATAGTTGAGCGAATGGGCATAAGATAACCATGATTTTGGGGTTTATAGCAGTGGTTTTTGCTCCTGAAATGTCCATAGGCATTTTCTGAATTCAGATTCACGATTTGGGTGTGAATGGAGGTTGTTTTTCCCCTGTGAAGTCCAAGGAAATTTTTTGAGATCGTATTGCTCATAGAGGGTGTTCTTCCCATCTGCCATTTCCATTTGTGGTTGCCAAACATTTTTCTCCAAACCCAACACTTGTATTTTGCTGTGAAGTGCATCCTTGTGTTGGTTTCACTATGTTTTGATGGGAAGGTTGGCTTGGATGACTAAGTCCAAGGAACCCATTTGTTAGATGGTTTGAATGTGTTGGATGTGATTGCCTTATGTTGGCTTGGTTGAGTAAGTCAAAGGAACCCATATGTTAGATGGTTTGACTATGTTAGATGTGATTGCCTTGTGTTGGCTTGGTTGAGTAATTCCAAGGAACCCATATGTTATGGGATTGTAGCCTTAGTAGTCTGTGAAACCCAATTTTTTATTGGCTTGGTTGGACAATCTATGAAACCCAACTTTGTGTTGGATTGACTGTGGGTGTATGGTCTTGCTGTGTGTAAGTTTGTGGCGGCTACGCTCATCCGTGACCAAGCTCATTACAAAAAGAGGCCGAAGGGCCTTATTTATCAAAAGCAGGAAGGTAGAGACCAAAAACCTAACCCTAGAAGCTGAAACGCCAAAAGTCATGTGGGCCCTATTTGGGTAAGTTAGTCCATCAACTTCCCGGGGTCATAACTATTGCATACGATCTCCGTTTGGGGTGTACAATAGCTCGTTGGAAAGATCTATCCGAGGACTACATCGATTGAAACAAAATAGCATCAATAGATGCTATTTTGCGACAGCAACGTACCCAAAAAAACATCATTTAGGGCCTCAAAATGGCCCCGGAAGTTCGGGACCCGAAAAAACTGCTAAAAATAGTAAATTACCAAAAATGCCAGAAAACTATTTTGAGCCAGATGGAAAGGTGGGCGGCCACCGATACCCATCTGGATCATTCCTCCCCCCTTAAGAAGCAATGGTCCCCATTGCGTCAAGTGCTGAGAGAAGATGGGGGAACTGCAGCTGAATTTGGCTCCTGGTGAGCCACTTGCCCTGATGAAGGAACTGCCCAGCCTTCACGACTCGATAGAGATGAAGAGATGTGGCGGCTACGCTCATCCGTGACCAAGCTCATTACAAAAAGAGGCCGAAGGGCCTTATTTATCAAAAGTAGGAAGGTAGTGACCAAAAACCTAACCCTAGAAGCTGAAACGCCAAAAGTCATGTGGGCCCTATTTGGGTAAGTTAGTCCATCAACTTCCCGGGGTCATAACTATTGCATATGATATCCGTTTGGGGCGTACAATAGCTCGTTGGAAAGATCTATCCGAGGACTACATCGGTTGAAACAAAATAGCATCGATAGATGCTATTTTGCGACAACAACATACCCAAAAAAACATCGTTTAGGGCCTCAAAATGGCCCCGAAAGTTCGGGACCCGAAAAAACTGCTAAAAATAGTAAATTACCAAAAATGCTAGAAAACTATTTTGAGCCAGATGGAAAGGTGGGCGGCCACCGATACCCATCTGGATCATGTTTCCTAGTTCCTTGTGGAAATCATGCCTAGATCGAGGGTGGTAGTGGTGTTGAGAGATTGATGAGCACACTAGCATTTGGTTGGGTGGAACGTTGCAGTGACATAGCTAGTTGCGAGGAAGCTTCTTCTGAAGATAAGTATTTTCTTGTGTGTTTAACCTTTGCAATGTATTTGTTTAATGGGTGTTTATGAACATGATGAATGCTTGAATGAATTATTTTCTTCCATTGTAATTTGATTTATTATACATCTATACATGTATGTTTTAATTCAATTCATTTTATTATTATGTTCATGGGGATATATTTCCCTTTCCCGATATGATAGAGTAGCAACAGTGTAGTCGCGTCCTCTCCATCGTCGAGATGAGGGGAGGGGACATGACGTCAGAGGGGCTCTCCTTGAGTTGTTCAACCAAAATCAAATCTAGTGTAAAACACATATGAAATTCTTTGCACCGTGGTTACCGCTTAGAGTTCATCATTTGTCGTAGCTATTAGGATTATATAATCCTCCTTTGTCCATATGTAGTCTATTTGATCATATTGTCTAGCTCAGGGAGACATTATTACTATACTGGAGTATGGGGAACACATATAGAGGTTAAATCCCACTTGTCGCATGTTCATGCATGATTTTATGTGCCTCTAAGACCAACCCCTACATTATAGGAGCCACTCTGAGTGCCACCAACAACCTTCATCAATTGGATTTGGTAGGTAGGAAGTTATGCTGAGTCAACCTTCAGTTACATTCAGTTATATCACTCTCAGTTAGTCTAGTGCCAATTTTGCATGGCTGCATGGGGAAGTGGCACCTTTTTCACCTACCTCATCAGTTTAACTGGTTTAACTAGTTTAGCTGATTTTCAGATTGATTTAGACATTAGGAGTTAGACTAGTGGCTCACATGCAGTGATTTAGACACTCTCCGTTAGCCAGTCAGTTAGGTTTAGTTGGTAGATTTGAATCTTATCCACATGATTTGAATTATCCTCATTGTAACATTGTTGTATACTGTTGGGAATAATGAAGATTAATGTTGTAATTAACTGATCAATTCTTATCATATTTGTCTCAAATTTGTCTTGTTCAATGTACATTGTTCTTGATATTCCACTGCACAATTCACCTCTCAATTTCTATCATTTTCTTGTAGATCAATGGTTCAATAATTTAACATGGTATCAGATCCTTGTTCAGGCTAGCAGCAAGCCTAGTCCGATCTCCATTGTATGCTAGAGGGAACTAAGTTTCCACATAAATCCTAGAATAATAACCTTGCTCCCTTTGAATTCTGTTCAAAGAATTCTATCCAGGTGTGAGGGACTTTGAGAAAGTGTACATATTGAGGTGGAAAGGCTTGAAACTGGCATGATTGTGAATTGATTTTGGTTTTGTAGTGATATTTGCAAGTACCTACGTATCTTCTTGAGGAATTGACTATTTCAGCATACAGAAAGATGGATTCTTCAACTCTCGTACCCCGAATCCTTACACCCTTCAACTACTCTAATTAGAGGGAAGATATGCATGTAACCTTGCGAAAGCTTGGTCTATTTAGGATGACAAAGGGTAGAGAAACTGAGGCCCAACAGTATGTTGAGAAGAACAAAATTTGAATCGGCTTGATGAGGATTTTGACTTCATGTGCACTCATATCTCCCAGGATGTTTTGTTCTATTGAGGTACTTAGGACTCCGAAGGAAGCTTGGGATAAGCATGGATATTTTTTTGGAAAACAAGATGAGCTTCGAGGGCATATATTGGAGAATGAGCTCATTGCTTTACAACCCAACAGTTTTGAATCTATTCAACAATTCTTTACAAAACACAAGTCACTAGTACTGCAATGCAAACAATGTGGATTAGAGAGGAAAGATGATCATCTTGTGCTATCTATACTAAGAAATATTGGCTCTGAGTATTAAGTATTTGTCTCTACATTCCATTTCGGAAGAGCTTCCATCCCCAACTGGAAGATGCCTTCTCTAGATGCTTTTGTTGAGTCCTTAATACAAGAGCAAGATAAATTGGTTCAAATGGGAGTGATTCAAACCTCCAATAATCAAGCACTCTTGATGTCAGACTCAAACAATGTGCAAGCTAGAGGGAAGCACAAAGGGAAGGATCCCAAATCCACTGATTCGAAGCCACATGAGAATCAGATATCTTCCGATGGAGTCTCAGGTTCCAAGAAAAAGAAGAAATTTGAGAAGACTAGATGTCCCTACTATATGAGAGGCTTTCATCTAGAGAGCCAGTGCATGAAGAAGACCATCGACCAACTGTCAACACTCCTTGAACAAAACAATATTTCCCTTCCACAAGGATCAAATAAGTATGATCTTGGACAACCAACAAAATATCATGAGAGGTGCCATGCCTTGAAGGAAATCCTCACTCAGTCAAAGGCTTATTTGATAGAATATGGAGCATCCAACCACATGGTTTCCTCTAGTGAATCATTCATCACTCTCACTCTATCAGGAGGACCTAGCATTTATATTGGGGATAATTCACAGATACCAACAACAGGTAGAGGTTCTATGTGCCCTCTCTTGCAACAAATTTGTTATTTGTTTATCAGATGACACATACTTGCTCGTCAAAGGAAGTTGTATTTGGTCTTGACTCAGTGGAAATATCATATATATCAACTCGGAATGTTATAGCAAAGGGTGTTTCAAACCATGCTTCCAAGGCATATGAATTCTCACACTTTCTGCTATACTCAGCTCTAGTACAATCTCAACAACCATTTGAAAGGGGAGGTATAAACTTTCTTTCATCTCCATTTGTAGATAATGATATGTTGTATAAGATTTCAGTTTCAGAAGATGAGGAACAATATCAACATGATATTGATATTGAAATTGTACCTTAAGATGATCCTGATCCAGATCCAGCTCCTATTTTTAATATGAAGCCTAAATGGGATGAAAATCTCATTTAGGCTTCATGATGTCGGGGATCCAGATGATAGAAGAAAAACGAGGTCCCAGTGATTATGTTGCACTCTCTCACATAACTTCACTACCTACAGAGTGGTGCAACAAACTTCCACAGAGATTCTACTTGATGATAGCGAATGATCCACAATTTGGCCCACTGAAGAACAAAATGGATCTTTCCATTCCTCCTCCAGAAAAAAGAGACAAAAGAAACATTCAACAGATCAGAAGAATATGGAAAGGTTCACATGCACAGTCCCTGGATGTTGATGCATAGAAGAACCATGATTATGCATGGCTACTCCACAGCGCTGCAAATTGCAGCAAAATTTTACAAGTTTTTTCCCAAATAGGAAAATTTCCTCTTAAGTATAGCTTGTTTTCCTGATTCACTCCTTATTTTGAGGGGTTTTTTTCCATGAGGTTTTCCCCATTTTCCTTAGTTTATTAAGCAAGTTTTACTTCTTTTAGATTGTAGGGGTGACTTTTGGCCTAGTTTCTAGGGCCCAAGTTGTCCAAGTTAGGATTAAGTGGGGGTGTTAGGCTTATATAATCCTCCCTTGTCCATATAAAGTCTATTTGATCATCTTGTCTAGATTAGGGAGACATTATTATTGTACTGGAGTATGGGGAGCACATATGGAGGTTAACTCCCACTTACTGCATGTTCATGCATGAGTTTATGTGCCTCTGAGACCAATCCCTACATTATAGGAGCCACTCTGAGTGCCACCAACATCCTCCATCAGTTGGTTGTGGTAGGTATGCGGTTATGCTGAGTCAACCTTCAGTTACATTTAGTTAGATCACTCTCAATTAGTATAGCACCAGTTTTGCATGGCTGCATGGGGAAGGGGCGCCTTTTTTACCTACCTCATCAGTTTAACTGTTTTACCTAGTTTAACTTATTGTCAGACCGATTTAGACATCGAGAGTTAGACTAGTGGCTCCCATGCAGTGATTTAGACACTCTCAGTTAGCCATTCAACTAGGTTTAGTTGGAAGTTTGAATCTTATCCACATGATTCGAATTCTCCTTATTGTAACACTGTTGTATACTGTTGGGAATAATGAAGATTAATGTTGTAATTAACTGATCAATTCTTATCATATTTGTCTCAAATTTGTCTTGTTGAGTGTACATTGTTCTTGATATTCCACTGCACAATTCACCTCTCAATTTCTCTCATTTTCTTGTAGATCAATGGTTCAATAATTTAATAGTGGTTTGCAAGTTGGATAGTTCGACAAGATACAAACGAACTTCATACATCTACATCATATTCAAGGGTAAATTCGGCTCTGGCCCAATGGATTTTATTCAAAATTTATTGCTTGTTTCCTCTCAATCTACAAGGTTGACATTATAATTTAATCGTGACCATATTGTGTTGCAGATGTTGACCCACTACCAAAATTTTGGGTTTGTGAAGGTGTATACTCTATGGTATTCTCTCGGTAAGAAATGATCCCAGTTTGACTTGAACTTGTTAGGCTTATTAATCCTCCCTTGTCCAAATTTGGTCATATGTCTAAATCGGGAGTCATGTCTAAATCGGGAGTCCATCCAGTCTATTTATAGTCATTAGCACCATTGGGTAAAATTGACCTAATTGGGGCACATGTTTCAGTTACTAAAGTGTGGGGAACACTAATTGAGGCTCACTGCAACTTATTGCACTTGATTGCATAAGTTTAGGAGTCTCCTAGATCAATGCCTACAATTTAGGAAGCCACTGGGAGTGCCAAAACCAACCAAGGTCAGTTCACTTCAGTAAATGACTAGTCAAGTTAAGTTAGGAGTCAGTTACATTCAGTTCTAGTCCTCTACATTCAGTTAGCGCTAGGTTTACTTGATTGCACACATGTGGGGCGCATTTCTCACCTACCACAGTCAGTTAACCATTAGTCAACACTAAATGTAACACTTGGTTGTGTTTTAGAGCTCCGATGAACTCCGGATATGGTTTAGACAAGGATAGTTAACTACTGGGTCCTCCGATAGTGATTTAGACAAAGTCTTGGTTACCTACAGTCAAGTAGAGTCTAATCAATTCGAACTTCCTCATGTGGATTCGAATTGCTTGTGGCTATTAAAACCATTTTACTTCATTGTAATTATCATTCCGATTACTTTTTTGATTAATGAAAGCATTCACAGCTGCAAGCCTTTTGCACTGTTTCATTCTTCAATTGTTGAGTAAATTGTGAGATCTTCTTTGTGAGTTGTGTATTTGTCTACAGATCTATATGCTCAAATTTACATGGTATTAGAGCCTCGGTGGACAAGGAACCTCTCCTCCTCAGATCTCCTACTGGATCATTTTTTTTGTTTTGCAGGTACAACTTCGAAATGAATTCATCAGTTCCTCTTCTCACCCGATCCTCATACTATTTTGAATGGAAGGTGAAGATGATTGGATTTCTGAATAGAAAAAAACCCTTTTCGGTGTCTGATGGATATGGTATAAATTCTTTTGAGAGTGAAAATGATTGGATAAATGCAAAGGATGCAGCCTTTGAAATAATGGAACTGGCTCTTTCTCCTAGCATGCACTACCTCAGTAGATCTATTAAAGATCCAGAGGAACTCTGGACAAGATTGGACAGAACCTTTGGATTTGATAGCAGATGGAGCACATCCAGCACCATAAGCATCCTTGATTCAAAAGTCTCAGCCTCTACTCTCTTTGATAAAGTTGTTCAAGATGAAGATGAAGCAGAAGCTTCTACACAGTCAATTCGAATTAAAGACAGTCTCCATGCAGTGACTCCTTCTCCTGATGCTCCGGAAGTCCATGAGATCTCTGATATCTCATATTCTCATATTGCTAAAACAGAAGAAGACATTCAAATATCTGATATTGAAGAAAAATTCTGCTGCACTTCCATGCAAACATTCACCGGTGATTTTCCTTTAAATTCTGTGCAAAATTGACCAGTAATTGCTTCCGAAAGTGAAGAGAAATTTGATTTTTCTCCCTCTAATGTTGCTATTGGTGTGCAAATATGTGATACCTTGGATATTTTGGAAGAAATATCAGATTACCAGAGTGATCCATTCGCTCCCCATGATCTAGTTTTTCCAGCAAATTCCTGCAGGATTGCATGCACCAAAATTCAGAATTTTGAAGAAGAAGAAAGCTGTGCATCCACTGTCTCGGTTAACCATTTATTTGAATCTGATATTAACCTTATTGGATCTGATATGATCTTATTTAGATATGATTTGATATTGCTTGGTTTAAGATATCAAATTCATAATCTTTCAGTATTGCTTGTAGCTGTTCTCATCAACGGTGTGAAGAAACAAGTACCGCAAGTCTCCTACAAAATTGCTATTGGGGATTTGATTCCATTTCACAGTTTTGGATCTGTTTTGAACTTGTTTAGATCTGATTTACTTTCTGATCTGATATTATTTGGTTCATATTTTAAAATTCAAAATCATTCATTCATGCTTGTAGCTGCTCTCACCAATTCCGGTGTGAAAAATCAAGTACCGCACTTTCTCTTCAAAACTGCTGATGGGGATTTGGTGTTAGTTTCCTCATATGAGGTTGCTGATATTTTATTATGTGATTCATTATATATTTCAGAAGCTATATCAGACTATGGATCTTCAGCATTCGCTCTCAACAGTCCCAGTGCTTCTCTACCATTGATCACATGCTCATCTTCTCACAGAACTAGTAAAGAGGAAGATTTTCTGCATCTGCCTGGACACTTGCTCCTAACACTTGGGGCTGTTCTTACCACTCATGGTTTTCTGTTCATGGCTGCAACATATCAGTTTCTTGAGTGTTCTTCACATTCTCTGAATTCTCAAGAACCTTTCCTCACTTTTCAGTTGACTTCAGTTGCTCTACATGGGTCCAGTCTTCATCCGGCAGCTGTCTATATTTCTGATTTAGTTGAGCATATCATTCTTCTTCCAAAGAGGAAGATTCCTCCAGACATAATGATGGAGAGGTTCACATGCCAGGCCCCAGGATACCTGTGCACAGAAGAACCAGATTGATCCTGATTCTACCTGCTTAATTAGATAATTGCTCCCAGAGCTAAGGCACCACTCCAAAAGGCTAAAGATGATGTCCACATGCCAACAATAGTTTTAGGATAGGGAATCATCTCCAAAGGCTTAATATCCAATGTACCACCTCATCAAAGCATTAGTAAATGATAGATCCATGGAATAAGGAGCCCACCAATCAAGATAGAAGAATAAATCCAAGAACAAAGTCCCCACAATACTCAAACAACCTCATGAAAGAAGGGGTCGACCTCTTATTCAAGCAATGAAGTGTAAGCATGCATCAAAATGTGTTCCAAGGGAGAGATGAAGTGGAGCATTCCACTAGCAATGGTAACCAACCGTGTCAAGATTCCATCCAAGTGCCAAGAAGCAAGGGAACCATATCAAAATGTGTTTGTATGCCTCAAAGGATGCGCTAGAAGGGAGGACACTCCAAGGAAAACCATCAACAATTTGTTGCCAAGTGTGAATCACATCAAATGAGCTAGAGTGCTCCAATAGAAATCCCCCCCATATCATCAAGTCATGAATATAAGCCAAGTGCTTCGTGAAAAGGGATAGTTCATGTCATCAAGATTCCATATTAAACCAACAATGCTAGGGTGATCCATGAAAGGATGCTCTTGTGTCATGAGCACTCATGAGAAAGTGGGATGAGTGAAATGAACCATTATAACCTAGAGTGTTTCATCTAGTATATATTAAACCCATTTAATTACATCAACAAACTTGGTGTCCAACATCCCATAGGAAATACTTCATCAAGGAATAATTATTAACACTTTAAAACTTAGAGAGGCCCTAAGTTGATGGGTTCCCATTCTATGAATGCAAAAACTAGTAGATAATTTCATAAATACTAAGCAAAAAGTGAAGGAGTGAAGCTAGAGGGCCTCTTGCAAATATAATGCTAGACATCTTTGATCGGTGTATTTGAAATATATTGGTCCATTTGAAATATACTATGGATTTGAACATAAAACCTATCAACATTGTGTTTATTCCACTCATTATTGTATACACTTTTATATCAACAAAAATAATTTAACAAAGTATTGTGTTGCATTAAACAAATCAAGAATGTTCAATGCCAATGAAGAGGTTGTAATGTAGAAGTTTCATTAAATACAAACATTGTGTGTCACTCAACTTCATAATCGAGAATAGGGTTTGGGTTCACATTCAAAAAATGTACATTTAAATCCCAACATCACAAACTATATACAATAATTATGAGACAATCCATATACCATCATTAAACAATGTAGTGAAAATGCTTTTAATATTAACTTTACTATGATATTTTAGCATTCATTTCATGTTTAAGATTAAGTTATTTTATAACCTTATAGTCTCACATTACTTGAGCAAAGCACTCACACTAAACTTTTGAGTGATATCAACACACCAATGCAACTTAATCGATATGATGATTATACATACTCATAGTAATTCCTTCCTACTCATTGGTATCATTAAGACATGATTTTTCCTCACTCGAGATAAGTATTTCACACTTGAACAAGTGCATTAGAAGTGCATGACTTATTGATTAATACAATGGGGATTAATTCTTCTAAGCCTCCTACCGATGTGATGGACACCATCACTACCCAATCTATGATCCTTGGACCACATGGTTATCATTTGTGCCAAAGTTCAAGAGCATCTTATCATGCAAAATCACCTTTGAGGCCACAAAATCAAGGCCACCTATATGAAATAAGACTTTTGCATTATATAATACAATACAACACGAATGACCAAAGTTAGCATCTTGAACCACCTTATATATGGCTCTTGATGCACTTTTCACAAGTTCTAACTTTAGCTTTAGAGGGGCGAATTGGATGACACATATGATAATCAAGTATAAATCATTTTAAAAGGAAACACATCCCAAAAAACTAATCAAAGTTAATGAATTCAATGCACACATTAGCATTATGCCCAAGTCTACAACCTATAGAAGGGTTAATTTTCTCACTCATTCATCATGGTTAGATAATCATAACGTTTCCATTATTTTTTGGAGCTCTCCTCTAGACATGTAACAAACAAGAGATCCCATTCTTTATTATCAATATTATATCCACATGCTTCACTAGTCAATTTTGGGTTAGCCTAAAAAATAGACAAGAAATAAGAGCTTCCCCACACTAGCCATATAAATAGTTTTTTAGATGTTGGTCTTGTCCACATAAAGAGTCCACCTACAACCAAAATATGATTAAGTAAACTTGTTTCTGGGTAAATGAAAAGTTGTAGGGTGAAATAGTGATGAACCAAGGAAACAAGAAACAATTGTAAAATGTTACCGTTGAGCTTAAAGGCCATGCTACCAAATTGTTGAGGTTGAGAGCTTACTTTCCCCAAAAGTGGAGGATTCATTGGGTTAAAGTGTTAGGTTGCACATCCAAGTGAGTGATTTGTCTCTTTTTTTGGATAAGAGAGTTTGTGTTCCTCTTAGGTTGGCAATTTTCTCTTTTGGTGTCTTATTTATTGAGAATACTAAATGAAGTCATCACTCCTTTGTTTTAGAAACATAACTCCATGAGGTTGAAAACTCCTTGCATTATGAGATGAACAATTTTTCTCACTTGTCTATTGCAGTTGTCCCTTCATTTCTCTTCCTTGCAAAACATGTTCTTGGTTTTCACAAAATACAATTCCATGTCTACACCAACTCATTTTAGTTCCCTTTTTTTAACTTTTTTTACCTTCCAACCACAGCCTATCAACCTATTTCACCTTCTTGGAGCAATTGCTAAAATCTTTCACCTTCTTGGAGCAATTGCTAATTTTATTTTTGTCCCTCGGATAGTATGTGTTTGTTATTTTGTTATTGGTTTAACGGATATGTTTATAAAAAACAATTATATGTATATATATATATATATATATTCACACAATATCCTCTAGTATATGTTCTGTTGTAGATATTTATCTGTACCATACACGCAAGCTGTCAATGCTCTTCACAGTCCCCTTTAACTCGACCTCGATTGTTTCCAATTCATTTGATTCCCAGGGTTTTGTTTGTTTCTTCAAGTTATTGTCTGAATCGTCACCGAAGCACTTGAGCAACATGGGCGAGAAATTGCTCTGTTGGGTCCTTCTCGTAGTTGTAGCGAACTGTTCATTGATTCCGTTAACAAATGCGGTAGCAGACAAACCTGTTTATTGTGGTAAGCGTGCACATTGAGAATTTCAAAGCGTTGATGGCAAAATTTACGTTGGCTTTGAAATGACAGAGTATATTATTGAGCATAATTATTTCTTATCGTGTCTACAGATTTGGATAAAAGTTTTCCAGTGAAGGTTAAATCCGTGGATATCGATCCTAATCCGGTAGTGACTGGCAAGCCGGCCACATTTAAGATTTCTGCCACTTCCAGTAAGTCCTCAGGGTTTGCTCATATATGGTTTTTTTTATCACGAATAGAGAATTTGCATACCTGGGAAGAATTTTAGGGAATATTTCCTGTAATTTAGCTATATTTTGCAAATTTTCCCTTAAAAGGTTCACAAATTTATCTTTGGGTTATCAGTCAAATTTTATGTACAGTTCCCCAAAACCATGTATTAGATAGAATTTTATGGGACATATGCTTTAAATCATAGTTCTTTCCTCCTTGTTTCAGGAACATTCACCTAGCGTCTTAAGAGCGGCTCCTTTTTCCTTTTCTTTTCTTTAAAGGACGCTTCCTAGACTTATCCTGTAAGGCCAAATCCCATGCTCATCATGTAGAACCTTATAGTTAGCTTATGTTTTGAGAAGCATGTCTCTGATTTTGGTGTGCATATGCAATAAATGGCATGTAGAGGCAGTGACTTTTCTTGTTCTCTTTGTTCATGTGCTGTGCCTAGAGAGGGAAGATCAGCATCACTAAATTTGCTCCAAGGGATGAATATTGCCGGTTTCAAAAAACTACTGTGTAATTGCAATCATGTTTTTCCTGGGCTTCTTGTAGTGTCTATTTACAATATTACTTCTCAATTACAGTAGCAACTGTCTCAAAATATCCCTATGAATACTATTTACAGCCATTAGAGGAGTATATAGTCTGTAGGATATAGATACTGTCCCAGTAGTTTGCATTCAGATTTATGCTGTTTGGGTAGCCTAGCATGTAATGGTTTATCTTTCACCCTGATACTTGTCATATTCATGTTCATAATCTTATAGGATACATTAGCATGGCTATACTTTGACTTTGTACTTGATAACAGAGGACATCTGTCCGCTGTATTTGATACAGTGTACATCTGTCAACTTCAATTTAATATTGGTAAAGATGCTATGGAGGCAGAATAGAGCTGCTGATTTTTTGATGGTGTGCTGTGGTTATCTTTGAACATAAGAATCAACTATCTGAAATGGCTGGATGGTCTTGCGCTCTCATGTTACTCTCTATTCCTACTGTAACTCTTGAACACAGTTGTGTCCAAAATCTAACAGGAGATATGAGCATGACTATACTTTGAGATGAGGATGCAATCCTTTTTATTTGTTATGGTGCACAGATTCATAGTTTATTGCTGCAAGCGGTGTATCTATAGTCCAAGTAGATGTGTCATGACTGTAACATTTATGAACTAAACTGAAAAGAAAAACCATAATAATTATAAAATTCTATCATAAATAAAAATCTATAAGTGCTGCTTGTCAGCTGTATGGTTGGAATCCTGTCCTTGCCTTGATAGAGATTTGGTATTATGAAATTATGGTCTTTTGCCGCACTTCTCAATTACAAACAGCTAATACTTGATCTATCTTTTGTAGGTAAGGCCATTCCTGGTGGAAAAGTAAGCATTGATGTGTTTTTTTATGGACTGCGTGTCCATACAGAAAGTCACGATCTCTGTACCTCGACAACATGTCCTGTAAAGCAAGGAAGTTTCGTACTTACAAACTCCCAGAGTTTGCCAGGATTTACTCCAGCTGTAAGTTAAATTGATTTAGCCGAGGCTTTATCTCACGACATATTATAACGTTTCACTTTCTAACAAAAGAAATGAATTGTTTAAACTAATTTCATTTTTTTCAAGAAATGGCCTTGGGAAATGCCTTCATGTTAGGATTAGGTAAGGAGGTGCCTAATGTTAGGATTATTTGAAAGATTTTGTTTGTACTGTTGTTATCTTCTACTCATCAACTTTGGCAACAAGAGAAGATTACAGGGCATCGGGAAAACTTGCCTACAAATTTACAGGCAGGCCAGCCTTTCCCACCGACACCCAGAGTCTTCCTTCATGGTATAAAGCCTGTTTCATTAGCTGAAATCAGTTCAGTCGTAGAAGGGCTGATTAGTAATTCTTTTTGCGGACACTTTGGTAAGTTTTTATAACTGGAGGAAAAACAGGTCTTCCGTACCTCATGTCAACTGACAATTTCTTTTACGAACTGATTCAATAAAGTGGCACTAATGGCTGGATAAACGAATCTTGAGTTACACTTAATATTATGGCCTGAAGCAAAGGTGCAATTTTATCTGCCATTAACTTGAGTAGTTCAGTAGGAAGATCATCAAGTCCTGGGAACATACCTCTTCTTCGTAGATGGCCTTTCCAACACTTTATCAGATGTGAGGCTCTATTCTATCGTATAGTAGATATCTTGTAATAATAAGGGTTGTTGCATTTTCCTTCTCCAACTGTCCCTGTGGTTATGCTATATAATTTTCATAGTAATGAAAAATTTCCATTGTCATCCACTCCAAGTCCGAGATCAATTCATCAGAGCTTTCCTGAGACAAGAAATTAAGCTTTTATCTTTTTGTCCTTTGCTAACTGCTGAAAAAGTTTCTTTTATGCCCTTCTTTATCCCAGTTAACAATGGAGTTTGGAACACTTCTAGCATTTTTTCTTTTATTTTTTCTTCATGGTTTGGTGCAAGCAGTAATTTTTTTAGCACCAGTCAAATCTGTTTGCTCAACGGATAAGTCTTATTTTCGATAAACTCTTCTACAAGATATTCCCAATGCAACTGGGTTTTAGGATTTTAGCTAACCATCATGCCGAATATTCATTGATCTTGTTCAGAGTCTCACACATTCTTCTTCACTTTTCCTTTTGAGAAGAATAGCTTGAACTTCCCTACTAGCAACCTGCCACCATTGCTTCAACATCAAATCGAATCCTTGTTCTTACAAAGATGTGCATTACATTTATAACGGAGAACACAATCGGAGACCTTATATAAGGGCTAGTAACTAAGAGCACAAGCTAGAGGCATTAGAGATAGAGCCAGTCGGAATAACCTGTGTTACAGTCTTACATTCCAGCTGCATATCATGCTATATATTCTACGTAGCCTTGCTGCCTTGGAATCCAAACCTTGGTGTTGTTTGACCAGGTGAAATGCTGGTCTCTACAATCAAATTCACAGAGGCTGAAATTTTCTTTGAAGGAATCAGGTCTTGATAACACCTATTTTCATTGAATTCCTATCAGTTAACTTCTTTGTCTGATAAAAGTCACCGAGGCAAACAATTAGTGCTTCTGAATTTTTCCCTCATTTTTACTTCAATCATCATTTTCTAAGAACCCTTTCTCTTCCTAGGGTTAGGGGAAACATAGACTGCAATGAGACTTACGAGCTATCTATTTTCCTAAAATTCACTCAATATCCATTGCCCTGAATCATCCATCACTGTCCTCACATGCACCAAGCTATCTGATTCTTTCCACATCTGCATTTTAAATATAAAGAGAAAAAGAAGCCCCATTATAGAAGCGACTAGCCACTCCATCAGCACTACAATCTTCTAATTGGCATTCAGTCAAAATTAAGACATATGGCTTTCAATCCCTGACTAGTATATTCAATTCTACTGTTTACCCCATTTAACGAAGAAGAAATTCCTCTTGTATTCCGAAGTAAAAATTTATATCTCTAGAACCTAGCAAAATTTGAAATTACCCGTGGGGGGCAACTTTCCCCCTTTCTTGTATGCTTGCCAATCAGTTAAAACTTAACATGATTAATCTCTTCCAAAATCAGAGTTAGTTCCATTGGGTTTACTTGCTTCCCTCCTTTCTGCAGGAATCCTTCCAGGTTCACTTGACTGTTGCCTAGCTCAGGTCCTGAAGTACTTGCTCGCTTCCTTTTATATGATACTGATGGGAACAGTTCTCTTCAAGATACTATTTGAGGTCTTCTTCTGGATTTGTTCTGCTCCACTCCTATTCTTCCTGAAGATACTGTCTGATTAGCTTGACCTGAACTGGGTCTCAACAGTTGTCACTTCAAGCCCTGCCTCTGCACCACAGTTAAGCCGTAGTCTTTTTGCCCCCCTAGATTCAGGCCATGTTTTCTTCGTTACATCTATAAATATAACAGAATTAGTTAAGTGATGTTTTTCAAAAGTTTATCAGAAGGCATCTTTTAGATTACATTTTCATTATCCTTGGTTGTCTCATATTTCCTATTGGTTGGTGCCATTTCAGGGAGATTATAAACTCAGGTTGAAGATGATGGATGCTGGTAACAAGGTATTGACTTGCGTGTATTTCAACTTCAAAATTGTTCATGGTAATCTAATTGCTCAAATCTGAGGTGCAGCAACTGGAGGACTTGCTAGGGACAATTTGATCGTTGATTGCTGGATCCTGGTTGAAAATTTTAGATTAATACTCGATCAAGAATGTGTTGGTTAGTTACCTGACTTGCATCTCGAAATGTTAGCCGTTACAGAGATGCAAGACTAGCGCTACCATATTTTGTAAATAGAATTTGCATCGTTTGGTTCATGTTACATATTTGTGGAGAACTAGTTGGAAACATTAACAAATAATATCTTTATAGTTGTTGTGTCTCCATGTGTTCATGCCTGTGCTTATGCATAGTCTACCTTGTAAAATTAAAGCAAGCGATAATTCCCATTGGAAGTTAACCTGTTTACATCAGTGCTTGGTTTTTGAGTAACTGGATGGAAGCATTCAGTTTAAACATGGTTAACAAGTTACTGTAAGGAAGCATAACAGTATTGCATGATAGTTTCTCAACCCCTGTCATCCCCTTTAGCAGGAAACCAGCAGAATGTGAATAAAGTATTCTAGCTAATGCCATGCTTGCTCTTGTAATATCATATTGTTTCTGGTAATGATACTTATTTTTGAAGCTTCAGACGATTAATTATAATTTATGAGTATAGTTGAGCTCCACTTTGAAGATGTAGTTATGCATAATCAAATATGAGAATTGATTTAAATTTGGTCCTTACGTTTCTTTTGGCAGGAAACTGATTTAAAATGTGATAAATAATGTGTTTCTGGGAAAACAAATATTTGAGGGCCAGGATTTAAAATGTGATAAATAGTGTGTTTCTGGGAAAACAAATATTTGAGGGCCAGGACTTTGTTGACAGATTTTGTCTACTATTTAAATAGCTCCCTACCCCAACAACTCACATAAAATTTTGAATCCATCTGTGCATTTATACATCCAATAACTTGTGTTTATTTAGGTTCATCATCCTTTGGAGTTGTTAGGCATAATACATGCAGGTCTGCTTGGCTTGAGCGTTGTGGGCTAGGCAGGGTAAGACTCGTGATGGTCACTGTGAACTTGAACCAAAATAACCTTAGTCATACATGTACATGTCTGAACTATTAAATAGTGTCGATTGTGAGCTTAAACCAAAATAACCTTAGTCATACATCTCATGTCTGAACTATTAAATAGTGTCAATTGTGTTGGTGGCAGGGTATACATATCTCTCTGCTTGGATGACAATAGGGGAAGTCTGCACATAGAATTGCTGAAAATTCAATATTACACTAAATTTAATTTTCAAAATGCTTTCAGTACACAATTTAAGATTTTACACCACAGACATATTTTAAGATTACACAAAATGCAAATCCATATTAAGAGTCTCATAGTTGCCTAATTATTGTGGGATAATTATTTCATTTACAATTACATTTAACCTTATTAAAGTAGAGTTGAGATCCACAATGCTTTTAATCAATTCATACAATCTAAGAATACTTAAAATGTAAATGTTTTAATAGTTGAGGGCAATAAATTTATTATAATTCACAATAATTTCATAGTTTCTCATTGATTATGAGGCCATTATTTGATCCACAACAATCCACAAAGTATAGTTGAAGTTTAAATTACACTAAGGTTTTGGATGTGGTTTAGAAAATTGAATGAGTGCCCTAGCCATTTGAAGGCATATTTCAAGATGCATGGTTGCTAAAGAGTATAAAACTTAAGCAATAACTTTAACAATATCTTTTAGATGTCAAAGTACTTATTCTTGTTTTTGAATGTGTCTGTTGTTTTAATGGAAATAGACTAAATATACATAACTAGATGTTTTCAAGCAAAAAAAAAGGTTATATACTTGTATTAAATAAGTACAAGATAACATGATATTCCAGACGCTTGAATAGGCAAACTATGCTGCTTCGCACCTTTCTACTTGTCAAAGGCTCGTAAAATGTAACCACCAACCTCGATCAAACTTACTGGAGAACGAAGGAAATTAGGAGACTATCCAGCTCTCATAAATACTTCCAAGATAATAGCAGTCACAAAGATTCCAACAACAAAAATACATATAGAAAGAGACTAAAATACCTCAGAACCCAATCTTCAACAAAATAGTAAGTTCTTGATAGAGAAGCCAAAATAGTAGGCCAAACGTATTCACATCACGCCTAGAATAGATAAAATGATAGAAAGAGGAAAGAGAGATTTATGATAAGTAAACATAGATTAGAAGATAGGGATTGATCCCTCAGAAGCGATCATTGAGTCGATAACTAGCTCGAAAAACAGGTGTCCAAAAGGAAACTGTAGAGCTTGCATAGAGAGGTTGTTTGCCATGGTGTTAAACTCTAAAAATGTGTCGATAAGAAATAGATTGGAATTTTTCCTGAAGGGTTTACAAGATTATAGTATTATAACTTTATTGGAAATAAGCAATAGGATCTCTAGAAGAAAGACAAAGCACAAAAAACAAAGAACACAATAATTTATCCTGGGAAACCCAATCGAGAAAAACCCAACAACCTTTGTATAGATATGAGAACTTCTGAGAATCAAATTCAAGAATGAGAGAGAGAAGAAAATCTCTCTAAGAGAAAACCCCATAAGAACACTGCTTCTCTCTGGTGCTGCGAACTTCTCCTTAAGTAGGTGAACTTGCTTGTGCTAAGTGAGTGTATAAATGAGGTGCCAGGCCTCTCTATTTATATACTTCATAAAACTGATTTTTTCCCTAACTGGGCCGACTTGCCTTGGGCGAAAATAAAAATAGTAAAAATAATTTTATTTAAATTCTAAACTTCCCCAAGGTTTACATTGATGCTTTCAAGGGTTTACATGAATGATTACATCAGTATGAACTCTTGTAGGAGGGACAAAAAAATAAAACAAAATTACAATAAGAATAACTGAACTCCCATAGGAGGTACAAAACAAAATAATAAAATTACAATAAGAATAACTTTCGAAGTTGCACAAAATCCAGCACTCCCTCTCAACAAGGAAGGTATTCTTCAGTCATGATCATAATCAACATCACAAACATTTGGGTCTCATCTGTACATTTCATTTTTCTCAATCATCTATATACATACTGAAGGTTGTCAACACAGTGTCAACCCATCGAGAGGTGTCATCATGTATATGATCTACTCAGTCCATTAGTGGATCCATCAACTCTACAACTCTACACAGTCCATTGGAGAGTATAGCAATCAACATCTCATCTACTATAAGTCTGTATCTAATTGAGAACCAGGACATTCTTCACACAGATATCTACTACCTGTTCGTCTCAAATGCCGATGGGATTTCTCCTATACTAGGTTGAGAACCAGGGCGAGCATATGTACCAATGTACATGACCATCTACTACATGTTCGTCTCTACTAGCGATGATATTTCTGCCATATCAGGCTAAGAACAAGAACAAGTAAAGGCACTAGTGTACACGACCATCTACCACCTGCTCGGCTCAAATGCTGATGGGATTTCTCCCATACCATGATGAGAACCAAAACAAGTAGAGGCACAAGTGTATAATCAAGGTAGATGTTTGAACCATCTTTCCCTCTCAAGGAGGGATACATTTTTTTCTACTCCAAGTATTCCACGAAAGTATTCAAAATTTGTTATGGGAAGATGCTTGGTAAGACTATCCGCAGTATGGTCATCTATCAGCACGTACTGTAGCTCGACCACACCCTTCTGCACCATATCACGAACGAAGTGATATAAAATCTCTATATGCTTCAACTTTCATGAAACATAGGATTCACTGACATCTTTATACAACTTTGGTTATCACAGCGAATCGTAGTTGGTCGTAGAATCTGACCAAACAATCATGTAGTGAGTTTTCTAAGCCATATTGCTTCTTGAACTGTTGTGCTAGCAGCCATATACTCGGCCTCTGTTGTATTGAGTACTACTAAGGTTTGCTTCTTGTTGCACTAGGAAATTATTGCACAACCCAAGCTGAAGCAACATCCGGAAGTACTCTTCCTATTTGTAGTGCAACCGACCCAGTCTGAATATGAAAAACCTTGCAATCTCAAGTCACATTCTGAAGCATATCTCAATCCATATCCATGCAAATATTTGAGTACATGTTTTTTGGTAGTCCAGTGAATCTTCCTCGGCTCACTCATGAAGTGACTGAGAGTATTCACAACAAAACATATATTTGGTCTGGTGTTCATCAAATATATCAATGATCCAATCAATTAGTGATACATGGTGGGATCAATCAAGTCGGAGTCTAAAGTTGAGTCCCTCAACTTCTTCAGGTTTGCATCCATCAGAGTAGCCATGGACTTACAGTCCAACATTCCGAATCTCTTCGGTATATCGATGGTGTTTTTTCCTTGAATTAGGAAAATTTCCTTCTTCCTCTGCCATACTTCTAATCCCAACAAGTAATGCATTAATCTAGGATCTTTCATTTCAATCTTAGAGGAAAGCTTCTTCTTACACCATGCAATCAACTTCTCATTTCATGTGAGAAACAAGTCATTGACATACAAAACTAGAATAAGTGGCTCACTTTCCACAATCTTGTAGTAAAGATTGGGATCTGCATCACTCTTGGTAAATCCCAAGCTCACCAAGTATCCATGTATCTGTCCATACCAAGAACGAGGTGCTTGCTTGAGTCCATATAGAGCCTTTCTTCAGTTTGCAGATGTGGGACTCCTTCTTATGGACAACAAACCCATATGGTTTTTCAAGATAAACTTATTCCTCGATTACGCCATTGAGGACATCGGTCTTGACATCCATCTGATGTAACTTCCATCTCATAGCTGAAGTAATAACAATAATGGTTTTGATGGAAGTATATCGTGCCACAGGAGCAAATGTCTCATCATAATCAACTCCCTCTTTTTGAGAGAATCATATGGAAACATATATAGCCTTGTGTTTTTCCACACTGCCATCTTCTCCATGCTTAATATTGAAAATCCACCTAGAAGTCACTACCGAATTCCCCTCAGGTCTCGTTACAACCTCCCATACATCATTCTTCTAGATGGATTGATATTCTTCTATCATGGCATCCTTCCAAACTTGTTTCCTGGATGCTTCTTCATATGTGGTTGGTTTTGAGTCAATGATGTGACTCATCAATGCCACATAACTCGAGAACCTTTGAGATCTTTTGCTTTCCCGAAAAGTGCCATGTGGAGCTTCATACCCCTCTGTATCCTGCAACGTCTGTTGTGCCCATCTAGGCCTCTTCCATCCTACTGCAATGTCTAAGGGAGCATCAACCAGATCAACTAGATCAATGGGGTCACTAGGTTCTTCCTTTGGTAACTCTCTCTGAACTGTTGGAGGGGGAGATGATCTCATCTCTTCATTGTCATCAATCTCCATGTTTGATCCTCTTCCTTTCTAGATAGCCATTTGTTCTTCAAAGGACACATCCATACTGACTTTGATTTGCTTCAATCTTGAAATGTAAATTTTGCAGGCCTTTGAAGATTCAATGTATCCCACGAAAGTTCCCTTCTTTCCTGAAGGCTACAATTTTTTCTTTTTCCCCTTGGGCACATATATGTAGACTAGACACCCAAAGATACGAAGGTGACCCACTTCTGGCTTCACTCATGTGAAGAATGCTTCTGGAGTCAGGTTCTTCAAGATTCTATGAGGGCATTATTTTGTACATAGGCAATTGTTCTGGAAGCTTCTTGCCACAAGAACATTGGTATACTTTGGTCATGTATCATGGATTTGACTACCTCCATAATTGTTCGATTCTTTATTTCAACAACCCCATTTTGTTGAGGGTTGTATGGAACTGTAAACTCCTTCTTAATTCCTACTTCTCCACGATTGTCTGATATCAGAGTCTTTATTCTCTTTCCTAGAAAATTCATGACTTGTGCTTTGAATTCTTTGAACTTGATGAGCACTTCCTTGGATTCCTTGGTATTAAGAAATTAAATCCATGTCCTCCATGAGTGGTTGTCAATAAATGTTACATATTAATTGTAACCTCCCAGCAAAGCAACAACCATAGATCTGCATAAGTCAAAGTGCACTGGATCCAATATATCCTTGGATTGCTCTCACTATTTAGAATGGATCCTTTGGTATTATTGCCAAGTGCACATCCCTAGCAGACTCCGTCATGGTCCAAGTGAAGTGCTGGTAGATCCGTCACCATATTTCTTAATGATGAGAAAGCTCTGTAGTTGAGGTGAGCTAATCTTGTGTGCCATAGCTCACCCATGTTGGTGGATTCATGAACTAGTGCTTGAGCTGGTGGAGTGCTCAATCGACAAAGGCTCTCTTCTCTTACTCCAATTTATTTTGTTGTTACTATGCTTGATTTCTTGTGCTAAGAAAGCACTTTCCCATCTGAAAATGCAACTTTATATCCTTTGTCCTCCAAGGAAGAGATGGAGACAATATTTATTTTCATACCAGGCACATATAACACATCACTTAAATGTAACATGTCTTTAGATTTTAGTGGAAGTGATATGGCCCCATATCCTCTCATAGTATAGTTTACATCATCTCTAAGTACAACACAAAGATGAGATTCTTTCTCAACTATTTCAGAGAGATTTTATTTATATCCAGTCATATTCCTGGAAGCACCACTATCTATGAGCCAAGTGTCACTAATGGCGGGAACAATACCTGATAGTGCTGATATGAATAAGAGTTGTGTACGATCTTCATTTTTTTGCTTCTTGTGATGATGGCCTTCTTCTACATCAGCTGCTGAAGCTTCATGCTTGCTCTTGTTTGAGATTGAACACTTATTTGCATAGTGACCATATTTCTTGCACATGAGTAATGTACTTGCAATAGATCCTTCTTCTTTTCTTGTTGACTTAAAGAAGGGCTTGGTATTCTACCTTGATGCTTATGGTGGTGAATTTTTCTTCCATTTACCTTGCCTTTCTTGGCATGGGCCATGAATGCTTGATTCTCCTCAGGTTGAGTTCCATGAAGTCTTTGCCTTGATGCAATCCTCACCTCCTCCTGAGTGCAATCTGCCCATAATCTGTCAAATTTGGGCAACTAGGTGCGTCCACTGATAGTTTGGATGAAAGATTCCCAAGATGGTGGGATCCCATTTAGCGTAGTCATGACAAGCTCCTTATATTCAATAGGTTCTCCACTAGATCTCAACTTGTCCCTCAGTTCTGTGATCCTCATGAAGTATGAAGAAATTGATTCAGACTTGGTCATGTTCATGCTTGATAGTTGGTTCCTCAATGTGAGAGTCATATTGATGCTACTATTCTAAAATAGCCTCCTAAGGGTTTGAACATCTTCCTAGTTGTCTTCTTTTGTGAAATTTGAGGAACCAAGTGGTCTTTGACTAAGTCCACTAGCAATCTCCTAGCTCGGGCATCATTCTTCCTCCATTGGGACTTGTCTTCTTCAACTTTTGGTTATGGAACCATCAAATTTCCAAACTTCAAGAGATCATTGTCTTCCAAGATGAGAAGACATTAGACTTCCAAGAGATGACGTTTGTGGTTCCATCAAGATGATATTCAACTTTCATTCCAATCATCTTGTCTGCAGATCTGAACAAGAAAACCCTAGTAAGAGTTAGGTCAAAAATGAATTTTAGATTTTAGTGAAAATGACGTCACAAATAGATGCGCCCTATCAAGACAAGTTGAGAGAAGGTGAGGTCAAGAAAAATCTGTGGACAAATCAGTAGAAAACTTGAAACCCTAATTTCTACAGCAATAGTAGAATTAGGTCAAAAAATGAAACTTCTCGGAATTTGATTTTTCCTTCACCAAAAGATGCGCCTTCCATATAGAAAAGTTTCCATAACTCTTTTTTTTTTTTTGCTGAATTGATGAGGGAAATCCTTAGAAGGCCAAACCCTAGTTTCCATCAATAACCTCTTCTAGAATTTGCTCTGACACCATGTTAGTTTTAATAAGATTATAACACTATAACTTTAATGCAAATAAACAATAGGATCTCTATAAGAAAGATGAAGCACATAAAACAAAGAACATGAGAATTTATCTTGGGAAACCCAATCAGGAAGAAGCCAACAACCTTTGATAGAGATGAGAACTTTCGAGAACAAAATACAAGAATGAGAGAGAGAAGAAAATATCTCTAAGAGAAAACCCTAGAAAAACACTGCTTTTCTCTGGTGCTGTGAAATTCTCCTTGAGTAGGAGAACTTGCTTGTGCTAAGTGAGTGTACGAATGAGGTTCATGGCCTCTCTATTTATACACTTCATAAAGCTAACGTTTTCCCTAACTAGGCCAACTTGTCTAATTGACTGGGTCGACTTGCCTTGGGGGAAAATAAAAATAGTAATTTTTTTTTTAAATTCTAAACTTCTCCAAGGTTTAAATTGATTCTTTCAAGGGTTTACATGAATGATTACACCAGTATTAGGCTCCTGAAGGAGGTACAAAACAAAATAATAAAATCACAATAAGTATAACTTTCGAAGTTGCACAAAATACAACACCAATAACACCACCTGAAGGTTGTTCTTTCTGAGAGCCCAACCAATGACGATTTTGGAATCCCCTACTACTTGTAAATCATGAATATGTATGAAGTGCACGAAGAATAAAATTCCTTAGAGAGAAAGGATATCCCCTTTAGTGTTTGTTCCCTTATCGAGATTGAATTTAATCTTGTAACCTATATGTTCGTCCACTTTCGGGAATGCCCCAATGCCACATGAATTACCATTTCTTGGGGAGAAACCATGAAAAAATCCCATAGGCCTATCACTCATGAAGATTGGAACTTTTTTCAATCTGTCACTCATAGTTCCAAGTGGTCGTTCTTCCTCCCTGTCTTTGCAGCATGCCAAGTAGCGTCCAATGACTATACCACTAACTTCCCTCGAGGAGATGAAATTTCCATCAAATATGGTTCCATTCCTATGTTTCCAAATTTCCCAACAAACTTAAGGTTTTATTTTTCCCAAAATGTATCCTATTTGAAAAGAGACCAGAATATTCTAGGAATATTTCGTATTTTGGGCATAACTTTTTGCTTGTAGCTCAGAATTAGGAGGAATTTGGACCATTGGAAAGGTTGTGAAATTATATACAACTTTAGTGTTTTTAGGTTTTCCTAATTCCTTACCGTTTGTCTGGGGTGGGCGTTTTAGTAACAAAGCATCTTTTAAAAGATGCTTTGTTACTAAAACGCACGCCTCGGACAAATGGTAAGGAATTAGGAAAAACTCAAAAGAACAAAGTTGTATATAATTTCAAGACTTTTCCAATGGTTTAAAGCCCGCCCCAATTCTGAGTTACGAGTAAAAATGTATGCCCAAAATACGAAATATTCCAAGAATTTTTTTCATTTTTTGTTAAATAGGATACATTATAGAAGAAGGTAGAATGTTATGAAGGAAAGCTAGAAGTTCCCTCCAAAGGGAGGCATACTGTATCTAGAACTGAAAACATTGATGTAAATTTTGTTGGTCTCAGGAAACATTGATATTGAAATTTTCCTTGACCTATTTCTAGGCTTGTTGGGTGAAGGATTAATGGATCAACATATGTTCAATCGTTTCTGTTTCAGACTTGCATAAGATACAATAGCTAGGGCCAATTCCTCCTCTTTTGACCTAATTATGCCAAGTTAAAATATTTTGTTCCAGAGCCAACTGGTAGAAAAGTTTTATTCTGAGGGATACATGCCCTTTTCATACAATGATGAACCACCATTCTGGATCACATACCACCTTTCAATATATCCATAACCTCATAAGCCAGTTTGACACTAAGTTGATCATACTGCACGTTTCAGGACCAGACTAGCTGGTCCTCCACCTCACTTAGTTGTATACCAACTATTTGTATCCCTCGTAGGTATAACTCCCATTCACCATCCAGATACCATTGGAGGCCCAATTGCAATGAGCTGGTCCAATCGTGGCCTCCCGAAACATTATCCTTGTTGGATTTGATTTGAGCTAAAAAGAACAGGGCTTTGGTCCTAATCAAGGAGACTAACTCTTTCAACACTTGAAAATAACCTCCCCTCCCCTATGTAGGGGTCCTCGCCCAGCCTAATCTATAACCCATTCCCTAGTTTCCATGCCAACCGATTTCTTAAAATAAATAAATAATTGATTGCACACCTGCATAAGTTTGAGATACCTGAAGTTCTCTTAGTTGGAGATATGATCCAATCTGTAATTGACCTCACCCTGAGGTATTTTGTTTTTATGACTTTACTCCAAATTCCTTTCGATAAATTACTCCTCCATAAGGTTTTTAATGCTAATGCTTTGCTGAAGGTAAATATATTTTTGATTCCCCATCCACCTTTCCTCATAGGTCTAACAATTCGATCCCGTTTCATGAGATGTCTGCTCTCTTTCTGCTGGATTCTAGTCCAAATAAAGATTAAGCTACACCTCCTTATACTATCTAGGATCGACTGGGGAATTTTGTAAAAGGATTTGAAAAGGTCCAATTTCAGAGTCAAGGCCTTCACGTTTTTTTTTTTATGCTCTAGAAGCATTCTCGGGACACATTAATGACGTCGATAATTTGTTGATCCTCCAAGAAACCAAATTTCTCATTGGATAAAGATTTAAATAACATAGGCTTCAATCTATCTGCAATTGTCTTGGGAATTATTTGATATGCTAAATTACATAATGAGATAGGACTAGAGTCATTAAAGGTCCTTGGCTTCAAGCTTTTCAGAAATAAGGTGATGTATGTAGCATTCATGGTGCATGTAACCATACCTTTCCGATGGGATTCTTCCACTGTCGCAAGCAAAATTAGGTTCATGATGTCAAAAAAGTTCAAGAAGAGATCCATTGTCCAACCATACGGATCAAGGATTTTGGATATGGCAAATCCCTTCAAAGACTTTCAATTTTCTCCTGTAACACTGGATATGCAACCCACCTTCCTTCTTTCTCGCGATAAAATAATGGATATTGCTTTATGAATCTCATTTGATTTATAATGGAAAGATCTCCCGGATTAGTAAAATGAGATTTGAATTGATGAACAACAAGTGCCTGCATATGTTTTTTCTCTGAGATAACCTCCCAATCAGGATGTTCCAGTTCCCAAATGGAAATGATAACCCTCTCGTGTTCAACAAAACGATGGACAAATTTGGTGTTTTGATCACCTTGCACTAGACAGATGGCCCTACTCTTTAGGTGCCATGATTATTCTTCTAAACATAGAATTTATATTTTTTCTTTCCTCCATAGCATTGACTCTTGATTTTTCCACTTCTGAAAGTATGCTTGTCGAGTTCCTATTGAATAGGTTTTCTATCTCCCCTTCAATGGCATAGAGTTCTCCCCCTAAGTCTCTTTTTTTGGTTTTCCCATGACCTTGAAACCTCCTCTTTCAACCGCTAAAGATTTGAAGTCATCATCCTCATGGATGATAGATCTTCCAAATGGCCCAACGAGACCCTTTTTTCCTAAACTAGATAAACAAATTCTCACTCCTTGTACCAGGAATGGTTATACTTGAAAGGGTATATGGGTTTGTCACAATTCTTGTCAATCTAGAGTGCCACCTGTTATCCACTAAGTTGCACTTAGGGGATATTTCAAGTGAGTCACCAAGTATCGAAACAACTTAGTGTTCTTACTCAGTGCTCAGAAAGTTCCATGGTTTCATTAGGGCTAGTTGTGGTCCCTTGTTTTGCATGTTCACACCCCCTTGGGGGAATTGTAATAAATGACACAACATGATGGTTTATTTTTGTAAAATGCTTGGCTTTCTTAGGACTTGGTCATCAAGGTCATCATCCTTTAGTGTTTTTTCTCTCGTCGATTATGTGACGTTTTTTAAGTGACATATAATTTTCGAGTTTTTCACTCAAAATCCTCCAAAGCTGGGATGGTGAAATTGGTGTTTTGTCCTAAAAGGTTATTAAATCCTAGGGTCTAAGAATTATACCATTCTAATCATAGTCTTAAAGCTTCATGGACATGCGCTAAGTATTTCATAGATTTTTTTAATTTTTAGTTTTATAATAAAATCATCGATAAGGTGTATTTTAATTGTAAAAGTTTAAAATGTCATATAATTGGGCCTAGGGGGCCAATTTTTTCATGGGGATGCTCGTTTTTGAACCCAGATCCCCCACTTAGCACCTAGACCCACTTTTGAGAGTCAAATTAGTAATTTTGAATTATTATGTTTGATTTTCTCTCCAAAATGACTTAAAGGGTCAAATCAATGAGAAAATTGGAGAAAATCCAATTCCTAAAACAAAAGTATATTATCTGGGACTTGTCTTTGAGGTGTCAAAGTTGTTGAGGATCTTGTCTGGGAAATTAATGAGCATAGAGGATCATTGTCAACCATCAAAGGAGGGGCTCCAACTCACTTCCACAAAAGGGGGGCGATTTCTCTCATGGAGGGTGTGTTTTTCCACTTGGATGAAGTTGTTAGAGGAGGTGGAGGCTTCCAAAACCAAGTGGGATACCTCAGGATAGGTGGAATCCTCCTCTCCAATGAATTCAAACCTCCTCCCACCTTTATCTCAACCCCCAAAACCACCTCACACTTGGCAAATCCCCCCCCCATGGGGTTTGAGCTCTATTTTTTCTATAAAAGCGAGGTTTTCTTCCTCATTTGGGAGGATGTCTTGAACCTCTGCTCATTGTATTGATTTTATTACATTTTGATTAATAATATTGAAGGATTTAGAGTATCATGGTGGAATTGTCTCCTGGTTATGCAAATTGGATAATTTCTGAGGTGATATTAAGCTAAATTAATTTTTTTGTCAAGTTTGGTAGTATTGATCTCGCTTCTTTTGGATGAGAATTTTCTGTTGTCAATTTGCTCATTTATGTTTTATTTGTATAATATTTCAGGAATAATATATTTTATTCAGTTGTACTAATATTATCTTTCTCTTTTATGATGAAATGTACTAGATTAACCATGCTTGTTTGAAGGACTTTCTAGTTTTTGTAGGTTGCTTTAGGTGAAAGGATTTTGGATCTCAATTGCATCCACCTTATTTTCCATTACATCATATCAGCTGCAATCTAATGTGTTTTCCCCGCATATTCTTCTTCTCTTTCACACTTTTCAAGATCAGGGCTTGAGAACCTCTCTCTTCTCTCTCTAAAATTCAAATATTTCTTGATTATCAGTTCTTTGTGTTTGAAATATTTTAGATCTGAAAAGTCTGATATTAAAATATGATTGTCAAGCATATATATATATATATCAGATCTAGAATTTCTTTAAATTATCATCTCAAACAAGATCTAGATTCACACTTAAAGTGCTTGTTTCCATAAAAAAATTCACAATGTTTCAAGTACTTGAGTAGTATAAGTTCCTGTACTTTTATCTGATCAATTCACGGGATTCTCAAATAAATCACTCTCTAGTTTTTATCAGGTCTAATAAAAAGGAGAAGGAAACACTGCCGAAAATCAAACTTTTCATTGTCTGGAGCACTCAAAATCCTTCCTTCTTCCCTCTTCTTCATTCCTCTTTTCTTCCAAAGAGTGTGTAAGCCTTTTGATCCATTTTCAAGGGTCAAAAGGTATTTTATTTTCTGATTTCATCATTTTGTAAAGTCCATCAATAAAGAAAGAAAGTGGGATACAAAACTCCCACACTCCATCCCCCCTGGTGGGATTCATAGTCTCTTTCGTGGTTTTTATTTTACTAATTAACACTTCCACACTCCTCCTTCTAGAACGCCTATATAGTTTAGTTGTTTTTCTTTAATCCCATCTTTAAATTTCACACCCGACTCGTTGCCACAAAGCATGCTCTTACCACCAACTAAAGGATTTTTGCCGATTATTGGTGGATGATAAAAAAGTGACATATAGTTGTGGTTCTAATTTGTCGTTAATCCATTTTATTTTACAAACTTACTTGCTACATCAAATTGGAATAAACATTTTGTTATCAACTCATGTATTCTCTTTCCCTCCGCGGGCTTTTCCTAGTCATTGGGAAATCAAAAGCGATTTTCGACACTTTCTAATTTCTGTACATTAATCTAATAATTCATTAATAAAACCAACTCCCCTTAGAAAAATTACGAAAATATGACGTACGATAGTTGGAAATTGTGGGAAAATTCTTCAAAGGAAGCGAGAACAACTGAGTAGTGACCTTGAGATACAGTTAGGCTATAGCCTTGTTGATGTAGTGTTGGATGCCTTCTCAGAGACTCCGATTCAGTCCACAATTCTGAGTGAGGAACCACTTTAGTCATATTCTAGACACTTTCTCAATACTTCTAGTATATCGATAATTTCCTTCCCATAACTAAACTCATCTTTTAATAATTTAAAACTGACCAATTTACATTGCAAGACATTTTACTACAACAACACTATTTCATTTTGACTCCATTGGCATTGATCTGATTAGCAATTATTTCATTCTAGCTTTATGTCTTGATGTTATGTTGCTGAATATTTACTTAAGTTTGCAAACATCAGTGTCTCAGAATTTACTTCAAAAAAGTCCTAAACAAATTACTTCCATCAATAACGATTAAAATTTAAAGAGCCTTAGACAACTCTTTCTTAGGGACCACCCCCCTTGGATTCGTTCGGAGTTTTTCCTAAATGGAGGAGTCAAGATCAAGTGTCAGTGCTTGACTCGAGAAATTCCCCCAAGGACACACCTAATAGCTTGAAGATTTCTGCTGTGCTTAACCCCCAGGTGTTGGAAAAGTGACAACACCACCAACATGTGATCAGAAATGCCCCAATTGATAAAGCACGATCTATATTTCTCCACCTACAAAGAAAGATGCTGAAAGATAAGAAACCTATATAAATTATTTTCTATTCCCTCCATACATGTTAAACCATTTCACCATGAAGGATGGAGGGATGTCGAGACAACATCCAAAAGTTCGCATTGTAAAAGATCAGTTGGTTGAAATAATCTGTTAAGGGATCCAAACATGGTCTTGTCCCCCAGACCTCCCTTGCAAAAGAGGTAAAATTTAGGTCCCTTCCTCTAATCAGTTTGGGTTGGTTCAACATACCATACTTTGAGACTTTCTCCCAAAAATCCTATCGATTTAAGTAAGGTCCATAATAGTTAATCAATTCGATGTTATGTGCCATCTATCTTACCATCCCTTCAAACAAAATAGTTGCGTACATTCTGAATGGAACAAAAATATCCTTTTGATGGTTCCAAGGTGAAAGAAGGCCACCTAAAAGGCTAGAGTCATCAACGATACACATATCCTAGTCCATCAGAATGTTCCCAAGAACTTCCCTCGCATTATGTACACACATCATAGTTTCTTGTAGCATTACAACATCAAGACGGTACTTATCAACCAAGGGGTGAAGGATAAGATGTTTAAGGTGTCCCTTTACATATTTTATATTTAAAGAGACAATGATAATTTCCTAACCTTGTCTAGGTCCTTCTGCTCTCTAAGAGCTCGAGAATCACCCGAGGAAGTCTTGAAGCTAATTCGCCTATGGGAGCCAACTATCTGTAGCTTTTTTGCACTGCAGGTTTTGATTGGGGAGAATTTTAAGGCCAACCTCCCTCTAATTGAAGGTTTGGTCTGGACAAAAGTGATGGAAATGGGACATATGGATGCCATCTACATCAACTCCTTGTGTTTCTAAGGTTTTCAATTTATTCTATAACTCATGCATATGGACAAAATACAACACTATGTTGAAAACATCTCCATCTCTTTCTTCACAAATTTCATCTAGCTTATTAAACTCCCTAACTTGCACTTCAACTTTACCTTCTCCTTCCATTTAAAAGAAAATATTTGGCGGGTTAAGATACGTGACCTACTGTCACGTGCCCCAATTTTGTAAAATAATGTTATCTTATTTTGATATTATTCCCAAACATTATGTTAAATTTAATGCTAAGTGGAAACTGATGACTCAACAGAGTCAAGGATGTGGAATGTAATTCTGAATATTTAATTTTTAATAAATAAAAATGGAGACAACAGCCTGGGAGAGCTGTTAAAAAGAGTGTTACTGGTCAAGTGGTGGAAGGAACTAGGTGGAGAGCAAAAAGACAAGTGGCAGCATCCTCAAACACTTCCTATGTTGCAGGTGGCAACTTCCCTACATTTGGGGTCATGATTCCCCAAGAAAGTGGGATCAGAGTAGGTGGCTCAATTAATGACAACTAACCCAAAAAGACCTAGGCAATCTTATTAAAAATGCCCAATGTAGAGAGTTGAGGCTGCTCATTTTCCAGGAGAAGAATCATTCAGGTGAATGCACTTCAAGGAATTTATTTGGAAAGGGAAAATTGAAGGAGGGTGTTTGAGGGGTAAACTGCAGGAAGTTTATCTAGTGCAGCTTGCAGTTGAAGATCTTACTGCAGTATGCAGAGTTGGTATTGAGTCTCAGGACTAGTACCTTGTTGATTGCTCCACCTAGTTCCAGCCAAGCAGACCAGAACAGGCTCGGGGGTCCTGAGAAGTCGCTGTTTGAGCGCTCTCCAGGAGTTGGTATGGAGGAACGACCTCCCATTGCTGTTGTTGTCCAGATTTAAAGACAGGTTTCATTATCTTTTAATTCCTGTGTTATGGCTATTCTCTATGTATGATCAGTAAATGAATGATGTTATGATATGTTGTGTTAAAACTTCCTAGTCATTCTAGACTAAATCTGTACTATGAATGAAAGATAAATCCTACCTGTGTTTTTCCCCATCTGAAGTAATCCAGATCGTACTCTAGCACATGTAGCTTGTTTAAGTAAATAAAGTATGATAGGATTATAATGAATTGAATATTCATGTTCAGAGTAATGAAATGTTAGTTTTCAGTAGATAGATGTTTTCTAAAAGATTATTAATTTGTTTGCAGACATGTCTTTAGAAATAGACTGTGCAAATAGCAGGTTAATACATAATTTTACTTATAGTATTGACTGATATCGGCAGGTAAATTTTATCAATTTTTTTCTACGCAGTCTTTATTTACATAAACTATACCTTACTTGGAAATAGAAGACTTAGATTTATCAACTGGGTATTAATAGTTCATACTATGCATAAGTATAAATATATTACTGATAGCTTTTCCCTTTAGTAATATTTAATTTTCCTGTATCTATTGAAATTATAATTAAATAATATGATAAGGATTTCAGTAGTCCTCACCGAGCTTAATAGTTAAAGGATAAAATTAACTTAGAGTTAAGTAAAATACTGTAAAACTATATTATGATTCTGTAGAACAGTATAAACATAAAGAATACTGATAAGTATGGAGGTTTTACATTTTTTTTGTATTCTAAGTAACCCACAACAACAAATTAAATAAAACTAATGCAAATATTATAGACTGTCTCAGTCATAATTATTATGTAAATTTAAGAATGAATGTATTACTTAGATAATAGTATTATAAATGTAAATATTATTAATACTATTATTCTCAAAACAGAGAACAACTATAGGATAATAATTAATGAATACAACAACAATAATTACAAGGTAATAACATAGGAAATTACTATCCTATTAAAATAAAAAGGGATCAAAACCCTAGCTCACAAATTGAGCATAAATGATAAAATTTGAAATATAAATTATAAATAAATCTAAGTATCATAGTAACTTAGGTTAATATCTTTCAATTATTACCTAACAGGCACAATGGCTTCTACAAAAGAAATAGAGTCTATTAAATACAACATATACTTAATTATTGGGATTTCAGCCCTCAAAACTAAAAACATTGCCTTTACCGACATATTAACCATTACTCTTAAGCAGTGTAATCACCATAGGTAATCAAAATACTCCATTCTTAGTCCTTAAGGACATATAAACAAAAATAAAGAAAACAATATAATTATTAACTTAAGAGTAATTTTAACCGAACTAGGGTTTTGCAGGTTAAACCCTAACCCATTGAAATTCATCAAAATATTCAAGATTTCCATCACATTTGAGAGTACAGCCTTCATTTTTAAACATATCAAAACCGTATAAATACTCAAACAGAGTTATCTTCATAAATTTTCAAAATGGGTATATACCCTAATTCTTTACAGAGTACGGCTCAATGGCCAGCTATTAATTACTTATTGCAGTGAATCTATCTTCGCTAGCATACTTCCAAAACCGACAGAGAAGCTAAGCTTCAACCAAAAACTACACTCACAGAGTGCAATCACCCTGTCGAGGGTTTGATCTTAAAGATATAAATTATAATAACCTATAAACAGTTCAAAACATCATAGTTTAACTTGTGGCGAGTCAAGAAAGGGTATTCAAACCCTGGGTGAGACCAACGACCACCCCAACAACATCTAAGGTGAGAACCCATCCTTCAAACCACGGGGCTTACCCGAAATGAAGCCATGAGCCACGGTCGGCACAAGGGTAGTCTTGTATCTTTGTACGAGCTACACCTCCACTTTTTATTTTTCTGCAGCAAAATGCAAACCCCTGTGAGCAACCTTTTACTTGTGCAAGGCTTAAAATAATTACTGTAAATAAAAAAAACTTGTTGAGTGTAAAAGAATGGTGTATGAAAACCATACCTGTCATGAGGAGTAAGTGAGCCAGGTCGCAAGCATCATCACCTACCAACGACACAATGTAGAACCTATTAACTCATGAAAACCTCACACAGCAGCAAGCTATGAAGAGCCGAAAGGAAATTTGAAGTTTAACAACTACACAGGCGTTGGGGAGAAGGTTTCATAGATAGCAAAAATGCAAACAGCAAGAAGAACAACTCCACGATGGACAGAGAAAGACTAGCATTCAAAACCACTCAATGGAGAATGGAGGCAGCACACAGTCAAGGTATAACACAATGGTAACCAGGAGAATGACGACGGCCATGGAAGACGAGCCCAAGCAACCCTGGAGCAGCGTAAATTACGGGATAACAATGCTTTAGGTTAGGTTTCCAGAATGTCTTATACTCTCGGCACTTGGTCAGGATACCTCCACATAGCCTTAAAATTAATTCAACAATGAGGGTCGCGTTCCATGGTTCCTGCATGGAGAAACATATTATTGTTTGATTTTTGCAGCACGGGGTAAAACTATATCAACAGCCCAATAATTGGAGCCAACCTCTAATCATTTACATTATGTATCATATGCACCCAATTATCAAATTATTATCGTGGAAGAATGTACGTTGACCAAGCCTAGAGTCATGTTTATTATAAACATAAACCCAACATGGTTAAGCCAAAACCCTTGCCATCACAACATGTATTGTTTTATATTAAACATTACCATATCGAGTTAAGTGATAGTATAACTATTTTTCTAACTTGGTTTTAATAAGTTAGATAGCATATGATATATGTTATATTTTGGGTTTAGGACATAGTTGAGTCTTAGTATAGTTTTTTCTAAAAGTGTATATTAACTATTACAAGACCGTGGCGACTCTAGTAACAAAGCTTTAAGACCTTTGAGTTGTTTGTTGCAAATTTTGAACTTGATGAAGGTTGGGATTTGAGTGCTTGGTAAGTTAACCTTTGTTATATCACTCATTTTTATAGCTTGGGCATAGTCAACCCTTTTTACTTTAAGATTATTCTAAATCTAACATTTATAGGTAGTATCTTATAATAATAATGCCAAGAAGTTAAGGGTAGAACTGTATACGTAACAATAACAAACCTTGGTGGATTGTTGGCTCATCAAACAAGTCATTTATGTATAACTAAGAATTATAAATGAACTAATAACTCCCATAGCATCGAAAATTATGAAGTAGTACAAATTTTAAAGATAAAAGTATTATCACAAAATTATGTCGTATAGTTTATGCGACATTATTTTGTTAATGCTTGGGGGTATTTCTAACTTGGCTTTATGTTCATACAAGTGCCTAATGGACAGTAAGATTTTTACAGAGGTAAAACTGATAATAGGATTAAGGACGAGCCTATTGATTTTTTTTAAAGTAAGTAGAACTCAGAGTTAAACTTAGGAACAAAGTATGGGTAGCCTTAAGCTCTTGTAGAAGAGTATAATGGTCAAAGTTTCTACTTTCAAAAGTTCTTACTGTTTATAAGATAATAGGATATGAATACCCTATAGAAATAAGTTAAGGGCCAATGATTATACAAGCAAGACAAGATAATGTTGTAAAATATTTTCAAGTAAAACAATGTTTATGAGTATTACTAACCACATAGACTAAAGAAGAAATACACATATCTGAGAGTCTAATGATAAAGTCGCAATTATGCTGTACTGTTATTACAATTTTTCTAAGCTTATTTATCTGAACAACTGATGCAATTCAAATGATTTTATCTTGCAGGAGTTGTCTAGTGTTTAGCAGCTTATTGTACTAAGCTTTTTAATTTGCAAATAAAATAATGCTGACATTAATAAATCTTTAAAAAAATATATACTCGATCGATTATACCTATAAAAACCTGTAAGAAACAGTATTCATCTGCGTTAGCACGAATTATAAGTAAGCCCCGAATCTAAAAGTAGATTTCACCTACTGACATAAAAGAGCTAATCAGTAAACTGAAGCAAATAACATACAAAAGATTTTATCGTGCTACAAAAAAAAACTGTTAAGAAACCACTTACTTAACTGATCTTTAGGCTAATTGTTAGTTGTTAATAAAACCGCAGGTTATAACATTTGTTTTTAACTTGAAAATTTTAAATTTTTGCGAAAATTTGGGGTTGTGACACCTACCTGGTAAATGAGGGTTGGAAAGAGAAGGCCTGACTCGACTTCCAAATGAGCAGGAACGGTTTTCCTTGGGCACAAAATACAAATGTCGTATTTCCATGTGACTTTATTTTTATATAATATTCCCAAAGGCAGTTTTAGTATCATGAGAGGTGGTTTCTCCTTACCAATTTTCACCCAGAGGAATGATTCTCGGCTCACCACATGGCAGGCGGTAAAAAATCCGCTACCGCTTTCATGTTCCATATTCCTTACAAGTTGAGTGGAATGCACTCCAAACGCTGATCTTGTTTCCATCCTATAATGCATCGTTGATCACACCCTACCTTTAACACGCTCCAACGATAAGTTTTCTAACATCCATTCATGTTATAAATTGAGCACTTTCACTCAACAAATTCCCTGTGCGTCGTTGATATCATCACATCTCAGATCTAGACCGTTAATTCCTTTACAAGGTACTACAAGTGCTTCATCTTCCTTCCTTAGTCACTTTTAACCAAGCCTATGGTCCTATGTGATACTTTTATTTTATTTTAACGCCTATTTGTTAGTTATTCATTCATATCAACAAAATTTGAAATAGAGCCCCCCTCTTTACCTTAAGCTCTTCTTCTAACCTCGTGGATCAAAAACTGTGCTAACACTCGCCAAACCCCATGAGGATGAATTATCAAAAGATGTCGGCCGACGAAAGATCGAATGAGGCAACTAGCTTGAAAAATAAGTAAGGAAGAAGGGGCGTCACCAACTCAAAGAAACCCGAGCTTGTGGACACGTCTCTTGAGCAAAAATAGTACAAACAAGAAAGAGATAGAAACGCTGAAGTAAGCTTGAAGATGTAATATTTCGATTTGACAAGATTCAAATTTTTGGAGTATTAATGGCTCGTTGATCCAGAAGAAGTATACATAGAAGCGATCCGAAGCAAAAAAGCAATGAATCCGAGTAGCAAACAATGCACACATTAAAGGGGGTGTACAACAATGATATGTGTGAAGGAGATGTTGATGTATTTGTAACTTTAGAAGATATTCTGATGTATGTTATCATTGTATGTTGTTGTACCCCCATTGGGGATGTGTGTTACCCATTTACAGGATGTCTAAATTGTGTCTAGACCTTGAGGTACAACCTCCATTGTAAGTCAGGGAAATAGTCCCCAGTGTAACATCATGTAATATGTACTTGTAGTCTCTCTAGGAGAAGTGGGCCCCATGTGAGATGACATTGTAAGTTTTAAACTTGTGCAGAGAAGCAAAGCATACAGATTCTTTTAAGCAAAATAGAGATCACAACACATCATTCACACATAAACACAAAGATTTACCCTGGAAACCCTTAACCGGGAAAACCAGAAAACCTTGGAGCCACACCTCCTATTTTCTCTTCATTACATTATGAGATCCTCACAACACAAAATATAGGTATTCCGCAACATCCAAATACCCTAATCTGTTAGCCCGGATTAGAAAAAGACTCCAATCCCTTAACCAGGATTAAGTTACATATTTTTAGACAACTTCTAAAAATAGCCACAAACAACTATAAATAGCCATAAAACCTATAAATAGCCAAAAAAATTTGCTCGCTGCACTTGCAATGGAAACAGGGCCTACGGCCTGTTTCCATCGAAGGTGCCTTTGGGATCGCCGAGCTGCAGCGCTGACATGAGCACCTCCCCTCCATACGCACATGCAAATAATATAACATATACCCAACATACATGTAGGATCAAATGTTATATTTGGGCAGTGACTAGAAAGGGTATAAATAGGGAGGCACTCTCCCTCATTTATACACACCTCACACACTCTCTAAGGCACAAAAGAGAGAGAGATAGTCAGAGGAGGAGAGATAGATAGATGCTGAACATTTCTTATTACTTATTTTGATCATCTTACTATTATGAAGAAGTTTGCGAGGTTTTCTCCTTTATGGTTTCCCTGGTGAAAAACTTTGTGCCTTGTGTATATTTTACATCTTATGCATCTTGCTGTACTTGTTATTCTTTTAGATGAATATCCTAGATAATCTAATCAGATCTTAAGAAAAACTAACATGGTATTAGAGCCTCTATGAAAGAAGGCATTATACAACTGCAGGAACTAGGGCTTCCTAGTTGAAGGTGTTCTCTCCACAGGTCATCAAGCAAAGAGGGCTAGGATAACTCACCTCACTAGGGTGCATCTTTTGGTGGTAGAAGTTTTTGAATTGGAGAAGTTTCAATTTTTAGCTGCAACTGCTATTGGGAGGAACTAGGGCATCAAGTATCGGAGGCTTCCCACCTTAGTTTTTAAAAAGTGACCTAGCTGAGAAACTCGCCTCAAGGAGATGCCTACTAACAAACCCTAGGTCAGCCTACTCTAGAACTTGGTCAGACACCTCAAATCGGTAAGGTCCAAATCTTTACTATTTTGATTTGAGGTTCTCATTTTGAAAAGATGACTCACCGTACTCAACTTAAGGACAAGCTTGGAGGGGCTGATAACTTCCCGACATGGAAGTACAAGATCTCTCTGATCCTTGAAAAAAATAATTTGGATCAGTTTATCTTTGGAGATGTTCCAGAACCAGAGGGAGATGAGGCTAAGGATGCTCATAAGAGAACCATGGCTAAGGCTAAGAGAATCATTGCATATTCTATTAAGGATAACCTCATCCCCCATGTGTCTACATTCAAGACACCTAATGAAGTATATGATTCTTTGAAAAAGATGTTCAAAGGAAAGAACATCAATCGAAAGATGACTTTGAGGAACCAGCCGAAGAATGTGAAGATACAGAACTCCGAGACTATACAGTCTTACTTCACTAGGGTTTATCAAATCAAATAAAAACTTCAAGCAGGTGAAGAAAATGTCAAAGAAGGAGAAATTGTAATGACTACCCTGAATGGTCTCCCTAGATCATGGGACACATTCATTCAAGGGATTTGTGCAAGAAGGAAGCTGATCTCTTTCAGCAGACTTCGAGAAGAATGTGCAAAAAAAGAAGCTAGACTTGTGACAAGAGAAGAAAAGATGGGAGAAATTAACGATCAAGCTCTTACATTCTACACCAGGAAGAACATCAAGAAGAAGGAGAAGAAGGATAAATTTCATCACAACAAGAAGAAAGACAAGAAACTGAAGAATACCAAAAGAGACCTTTCAAATGTTCGATGTTATACTTGTGATGAAAATGGACACCTAGCAAGAGATTGTCCCATATAGAAAAGGATACACCATGCTCATATTGCCGAAGATGATGAACAAACAAACAAAAGACTCAAACGAGAGAAGAATGATTCAGATGAAGAGTATGTGCTAACTACGACACTTACAGAACATTGATTGGAATCATTAATATGTCTGACCATGAGTCACCTCACAAGGTGAAGTTTGAGGATGATTATGAATACCCCATAAAAGGGAGTGGTGAAGATTCATACAAGCTTGAATCCAGGAAATACTTAAAGATGAAGGATGTGTTATATGTTCCAATATTGAAAAATAATCTTCTCTCCATATCTGCACTAGATGCAAAAGGAATTAGGGTTGCATTTGTCGATGGCCAAGTTCTGATGTGGCCCAGAGGATGCAACAGTGATTGGAGAAGAATACAGAGGTTTGTACAAGTTGAAGGGAAAACCTAAACAAGAATTGGTTCATGATTTAATTGAACCAAATGAACTGTGGCACAGAAGGCTTGCACATGTGCACTACATATCACTACCAATGGAAAGCAAAGAAGTTTCAGGATTTCCGGAGATCCAGGAAAAGCATGAGGGCATTTCCAAAGGATGTGCAAAAGGAAAAAATGCAAAGAAGACATTTCCCAGTAGTGAGAGCAAGGCTAAAGGAATATTGGAGATAGTACACTCGGATGTATGTGGACCCATGTTTTCTAACTCATTAAGCGGGTATGTGTACTATCTGTCCTTTATAGATGATTTTTCATGTAAGACTTGGATATATTTCTTGAAAGAGAAAAGTGAAGCTTTCAGTAAGTTCAAGGAATATAAAGTCTTGGTAAAAAACCAGAAATATAGGAAGATTAAAATTCTATGGTTAGATAATGGCAGCGGAGATAGTACACTTGGTGGCAATAGAAGCAGTATAATCCTTCACTGGTGTGGCTTCAGCCCATCCGGTCAAGTAATAATCGGTCACGGTAATAACTTATCTTGCACCTGTTCTCTTGCTTGTTGGATTAATAGGCCCCACAAAATCAACAACCCAGTTGTCAAATGCCTGCAAATTTACTTGAGGTACTCGTGGCATTTCATCTCGACGTGACGACCTTCCAGTTCTTTGACAAACATCAAAACTGCGACATGATTGTCGAGCATTCACATGCATGGTGGGCCACCAAAGTCCTACTTGCAATATCTTTCACACTGGAGCTTTTCCAGCATAATTTCCTCCTGTGACACCAACATATGCTTCATTGAGTATCATTGGTCGCTCATGTTCCAAGACACAACGATGAAGAATCTCACCGGACCCATTTTATATAATTGTCTAGTGATTAATTGGAAATATACAACTCACACAACTAACGGTTTCTTCTGTGCAGTAGTAAATTCCATTGGGGCATAGCCCATACTAAAAAAATGTATGTTGTCTCGATAATGATCATAATTTTTTTTATCACAAGCAATTGTGCATTGGTGAGACTATCATCGAGATTACCATGTTCTTCACCACTCTCAATCCTCGAGAAATGGTCTGACCTTGAATTTAGTCGACTCGGTTTAACAATGACTTCAAAGTCAAATTATTGAAAAAGGAGAAGCCACCGGCAGATCTCCCCCCCCAACACTGGCTTATTGACCAGGTATTTCAACACTGAATGATCTATGTACATTTTGAAATGTCCACCTAGAAAGTAGTGTTGAAATTTCTACAGAGCATACACCATAACTAGTCCCTCTCTTTTTGTTGTGGTATATTTATTCTCTGTTGTCGATAATTTTCTGCTAGCGAAGGAAATAGGATGATCATCGACCCTTCGCCAGGCTGTGCTAGTACCAGGTCAAGCGCAATAGATGACGCATCAACATGTACATGAAATTCCTTTCTCCAGTCTGGAAATACAAGTATGGGTGCTATAACCATTGTGTTCTTTAAAGTGTATGTACTTTCTGGGCAATTTTTTGTCCACTAGAACTTAACATATTTATTCAATAACTTCTCCATCGGAGTAGTCACCTCTGCATATCCTTTGATAAAATTTCAGTATTATCCTGCATGTCCCAATATTTTTCTCAATCGATTCACTGTGGTAGGTGGTGGTAGGTCAAGGATAATTGCAATTTTAGTAGGGTCGACCAAGATTCCATCACAACAAATCACATGGCCTAACAAAATTCCAAATGAGGCATAAAAAATACATTTCTTTAAGTTCAACAAAATATGATACGATCAACACCGTTCCAACATCATTATGAGGCTCTCAATATGATCCTTAATGAGCCCAAATACATTCCAATCGTTGAAGTAGACCTCAAGAAATTTATGAATAAAATCTTTGAAGGAAGCCACTACTATCCTGGAAAAGATAGCAAGAGGATTCTTCAATTCAAAGGTAATTACCATGAATTAGAAACAACCCCACTCTATCGCAAAGGTTGTCTTGTGTTGATATTCCTTTGTGATTCTGATCTGATGGTAGCCAGAGAACCCATCGATGAATGAATAAACCTATTTACCCCCAACACTTTCTAATACCTCCTCTGTAAATGGAGTTGGAAATGGGTCATGTAAACAAGCGTCGTTCAAATTCCTTAGGTCAATGCAAATTCTTACTTCACTAGTAACCTTCTTATCTTGCAATACTATCGGACTAATCCATTCAGATTCTTCAATAGGTTCTATGATACCTGCATCCATCATCTGGTCCAATTATGTCTTGACTTTTTCATTATATCACGGATTCAATCGATATGATCGTTTATTTACAGGTTTTGCGTCAGGCTTTAATGGTATTTTCATTTCTCGAAGGTCTCTGACAATTCCTTTCATTTATGAGAATTTCTAAGGGAACAAATCCTGAAACTCATGCAATAGGTCCATAATTTTTCCAACAGTCTTATCATTCCAGTAATATCCAATACTGGAAAATTTTGGAGTCTCCGGGGAACCAATGTTTACTCTTTTTACTTTTTGTGGATTCAAAAACTTATCACTAGAAATACCAAATCCTTCCACTGCACACTGTTATAGCTAATTCTCATCAACATCATGTTGTGGGACAAAAATATTAGTATTTTCCTTGAAATCCTTGAAGGTTGAAGTTGGAAATGAGCAAGGATGAACAATTTCATAGTTTTGGCTTCCACCACACTTTACATGTGGACAAACTGCGGTACTCATATTAGTGACGCTTATTCGCCATCTGTAGAAAGGGGTGCCACCGCCTATTTCCCATGCACAAGGTGTGGTTCCCACTTGGTAAGGATTTTTCCCCTTGAACAAGGCATGGTGCTTGACTTATGAAGGAAAAAAAAGGAAAGTTCGAGAGGCTTCTCGAATCTTTCCTTCATGGAAGCCTCATCCCTATGGTTCAGGACTCCTGGAGCTCTAGATCCATCATCCTAGGATCACCCCTCCACCTCTCCCATGGAATCCTCAACTTATCCTACCATATTATGCCTTTATGTACTAACTTACCCCTCATGGGTAAGAGGAGGAAGAATGTGTTATTGCATCCAAATTTTGGCCAAATTCAGTCAGACTCTTAGGTGATTAGAAGGAAAGCTTAAGGATTTGAGGTAAGGCTCCTTTAAGAAGAGTTCTCAACACTAAGGCATTGGTTGTAAACTCTCCGTCTTTTTACTTTTAATACAAATATAGTTTATTTCCCACAAGCATTTGTATGTTTGATTATCATTCTATGTTTCTTGTTTAATTCCTTGGTCTTTTACATAGGATTTTAAACTATCTTATTACTTATCTTGGTTTGTGTTTTGTTGTGTCTCTTGCAGGTTATCCGCATAGATCAAGCACTTAAGGGATCAAACCTTTGCATCCTGTGGAGGGTAAGAAGAGAATCTAATTCAAGAATTTTATCTAATCCTAGGAGAAGTTTCTATATAGTGTAGTTGTTATGTTCTAGTGTTGAGTGTTTCATGCTAGGGAAACAACCTCTGTCATCACTGGCTGATAATTTCCTATTAAAAAAGTGGTGACTATATTGGGGAGATTGATCAAATTCTTGATTTTGTTTCAAACTTTTCTTTAATTTTCAATTTGATTTCATAGATCAGATCTGCTTGTGAATTAGTGATATTTGGTTTGAAATTGTTAGATATGCCTTCATTTTTCTCTAATGCTTTAGGTTCCTACTTTTATATGTTATTTGGATCCAGTGAATTAGCTCTAACACTTTCTTGTTTTTTTCCTCCTTGTGTTTTCAAAATCTCTTTTGGACACTGCACCTGGGTAGTGTAAAAGGAGAGGCCAACTCACCTTTCCTCGAGGCAATTAGCAGTGCCACCACATATTGCATGTGTACAAGGAGCAGTGCCACCACTCTGTACCTGTTTACAAAGCATGGTGCTCAGCCTGTAACGCTCTGTAGTGAATTGTCAAAGCGTGGTACCATGTAAGTACTTTACACTCCAGTTTGAAATTTTATTTTTGGATGCATTTTTCAGTTCTAGAAGTATAGTTTGTGTCTCAAAGTGAATTTTGATTTCAAAATCTGCTTCTTCCTCTTTTGGAGTGTTTTTTGGCTTACTTTTTGAAGAAAATGAAGTGTATTTTTGAAAGAAAAAAAATCCCACTCATAGTCGGGGAGGAGCCATGAATCGTATCTTTTGCAGTCTCTTTGATTTATATGCTCTTTTGCATTCAAAGAAGAGTTTATATTTATTTTATTGGATTTTACATTTATTGTTTTCCCTGAAACTTCTTTCTCCTTTCTGTAGATAATATTCATCGGAATTGGAAAATTTTCATTTCATTTTTCGTGTGCATGTTTTGGTTTTGGTTTGAGTTCTTTAGAATTTGAGCATTGAATTGTGTGAGTGATTGAAATATTGTGTTTATCTTTTAATCTTTTCTTTTGGGAAAATAAAATACCTCTCTCCTTTCCATAGATTGTTTTCATTGAATGGAAAATACTTGCATGGTTTTGATTCAGGTCCAACTTTCCATGCATTCACTTAATCGCATAAGATCAAATTAAGCACTAGTTTAAGTCTAAAATATTTAGCAACTTGTGTGTTAGGTTAGAAGACGTGTCTTGGCGTATATAAACGTACGAGTTTTCGTTCATTTACTGCACTGCATCTCGGGGATCATGTGGTTCTTCCACGTACGTGCTGGTATATTGAATGGCATTTTACGTACCATTTGTTAGGATATTTAGACACTTAGGAGTTAGTTAAGATCAACTTATGTAATATATCCGTTAGGTAAAGTGTGTTTCTTTAGTATGCATTAGTATGCATTTGTAAATATTCTAATCCGACGGTCATGGTATGTTCTAGATACAGAGTGATCCAACGGTTCAACTTCTCTTAGATCATACCTACCCTTGATTCGTGGCTTAACATCCGATTGGTCCATGATATCTATTTAAAGAGCATGGAGGGTCCTTGGCTAGTTGATTGATTATGAGAAGCTCATTTGTAACTTTCTTTCTTTTGCATAATAAATTGCTCCAAGTAGCTATTTGGCTGGGGCCATGGATTGTTTCCCTCTCGAGGGTTTTAACCACATAAAAATATTGGTGTGTTGATCTGTGATCTATTTGTGTGAGGTATTCAGTCTTTTGGGAGTACCCTGTGTACCCGAATATGGTATCAGAGTGTTTATGAAGATCCGCTTCCGTTTGTGATCTAGATCTTGAACCGGTGCTGCCAAAAGTTTGAAAGGGTTTCTGGTTCTAGATTTTCTATGCATTTGTGGCCTATGGGAACTGTTCCATTGCCCCTAGAGCATAGTTTCCATTTCATCGAAAATCGTTTTCGTTTGATCCAGAAACATTCATTTCGACATATCTGAAGGTATAATGTTACAGTGACGGATTTTTTTTTTAAATCTCTCATATGTTTATCAGTTTTATTATTTAGATCTTTAGTGTTTTTAGTCTCATATTTTTGCCTTCCTTGTCTGTGTATGCTCTTTGTTGTGCACCTTGCACGATTGCAGCGAATCAAAAACAAAAAGGAAAAGGGTTTTCTCGGTTGCGTATGCTCTTTAACGTGCACCTTGTGCGATCGTGGTGAATCAGAAACATAGAGAAAACATAGACTTTCTAGGTAAGATAACGAGATCTAACCCCACAAGCGTGAAATTTTTTTTTTTTGTTTTTTGTTTTTCAGTTTGTGGTGTGATTTGCAGGAAAAAGAAGCAAGCACAGAAACCGAAAGAGAAGAGTAAAAAAAAAAACCCTTCCTCATTCCCTTCTTTTATGTACCTTTTAAACTTAGCTCACTTGGTCCAAAGTTGCTTTATTCCTTGAAAGGTCTTGAGTTCAAATCTTATTAAGTTATTTTTTAATAGTGCATGCAATTTCTATTTTGAAGTTACTTTATTGAAAAAGTGCATCTCACTAAAAAATAAAATAAAATAAAAATTGAGTCACTTAAGTCTTTTTTTATTGTCGCACTATTTAAAGTCCCTTTATTGTAAAGTGAACATCACTTATTTTACAAAAGTGATTCACTTAAAAGCAACTTTCTTGTAAGTGATTGTCAAAGGTTCATTTTGGGAAGAAGGGGGTTCTTTTTTTAGTTGGTCAAGTTAATATCTGCCACGTCACTATTGGGGACATCTTCAACATTTTCTTTGATCAATCATACCTTCATCATTCAGAATCAGTTTTCAGTGCCGTTTTTTTTTAAACAGCCTAACTTTTTTATCTCTTTGCATCCATACAGTTAGTTTCTGTTTTTTCAGCCACTATTTTACAGTATGGACGCCCCTTGTGATATTCTACTTACTAGTTCTAACTATTTCTCATGGAAATCTCGTATGGAAAATGTTCTACGAAGTAGGGGACTTTTCAGAATTACCTCAGGGAAAGAAACAAAACCCACTGATGCTGATAAGAAAATAAAATGGGCAAATAGATGTGATGAAGCTCGTGGATTGATTGGGATGTCAATCTCTACTGATTTGCGATTCCACATATTTGGAATTGATGAACCTGATAAAGCTTGGGAAAAGTTGGAATCTGTGCTTGGTAAACACAATGAAATTCGAGGTCATCAAATTGAGAATGAGTTAATTTCTTTGAATTCAAGTGATTTTTCATGCATTAAAAATTATTTATCTAAGTATAAAACTCTTAGACTCTTATGTGAAGAATGCAAGATTAAGAAAGAAGAAAAACAATGTATTTATCATATTCTTTCCAAAGTTGGACCTGCATATTCTATTTTTGTATCTACATTTTACTCCATGAAATAATCCTTGACTGCAGCTACCTATCAAGAGCCTAGTCTTGAATCCTTTTGTGATTCCTTAATTCGAGATCAAGATAAGCTCATTCATCTTGGAATAATTAACAATGAAAATACATCTAGGAAAGCCTTATTGTTCCAACAAAAAGAAAAGTCCAAGCCTCCCAAGAAATAAAATTTTCGCAATAATAAGCCAAACAAGGGTCTCAAACCCTCTTAGTCAAGTCCTTCTTTAAAAAATGACAAAGGATCCAATCCAAAAAGAAAGAATACTAAGAGTCATTGCAATTTTTGTGGGAAAGATAATCATGATGAATCTAAGTGTTTCAAGAAGATGACAGCCTTGGAAGCAACAATGAAGAAGCACTACATCAGTCTAGATTCGTCTTCGGAATCTACTTCTCATGGACATGTATTTTGTGCTTCTGGTTACTCTTATACTACATCTTCTTCTTCTACTTCAAATGAATGGCTCATTGATTATGGAGTATCTTATCATATGGCTAAGGATAAAGCCATCTTTTCTACTATGCATGAATGTAACACCAAACAAGTATTTATTGGTGATGATAGTTCTATAAGTGTTATAGGGTATGGAACAGTTCCGGTAGAAAATGGTCATTTTAGTGATGTACTATGTGTTCCAAGAATTTCTTGCAATTTGTTGTCAGTCTATAAAATCACTCATTTTGGTGAAGGTAAAATTGTAACGTTTACACCTCACCAAGTTGTAATCAAGGATTTTAAAGATCCTCAACATGTCCTAGCTACTGGAATTGTTGATGATATTACGAGGTTGTACAAATTTAACAACTTTGGGTCATCACCTTTTCCTTCATTTTTTGTTGCTCATAGTGATAACTTGAGCAAACTTTGGCATGAGCGATTTGGTCACTTAAATTATTGCTCATTGCAACAACTATGTAAAGAAAATATGGTGACTGGTCTTTCGATGGTATCTTGCAAGGATGGTGTTTGTTCTGGTTGTGTACTCGAAAAACATCATCGGGACAGTTTTGACAAACGTGCCTCTTGGCATGCCTCGGTTCCCTTGGAGCTTGTGCATAGTGACTTGTGTGTTCTTCTTCCATCTGCTTCCTTTCCTGGTTTCAAATATTTCTTAACTTTCATTGATGACTACTCCAGATGCACTTGGGTTTACTTCCTAAAACTTAAGAGCGAAGTATTTAACATGTTCTTGGCCTACAAGGCCCTTGATGAAAGACAATCTGGTCATCAAATTATTAAGTTAAGATCTGACAATGGAGGAGAATATGTTAACAAAAATTTCACTACTTTATACACTGAACAAGGAATCCAACAACAACACACTATTCCATATACACCACAAAAAAATGGTGTAGCTAAACGGAAGAATCGCACTTTAAAAGAATTGGCTAATTGTATGATCCAATCTAAGGGACTAAGTCTTCAATATTGGACTGAGGCCATAAATTATGAAAATTACATAGTTAATCGCACACCCACTAAAGTTTTACAAGGTATAACACCGGAAGAAGCATGGAGTAAAATTAAACCAAATGTAAGTCACTTCCGTGTGTTTGGTAGTGAAGCATGGGCTCACATTCCGGATGAAAAATGGAAAGCATTGCAGCCTAAAAGTGAAAAGTACATATTTGTTGGATATTCTGAAGATGCAAAAGGTTATAGACTTCTTTAGCCACATTCTCATGATATAATCATTAGAAGAGATGTTAAATTTGATGAAAATCTCTTGGCCTGTGAGCCTAACTTGGCGGGTGTGCCATCTTTGGCCTACGAGCCTGATTCGACGATTGTGCCTTCTACTAATTCCAAATTCCTTGACAGGTTTCCAACTCCAGTTTCTGATGATGATAGTGAGGATGAAAATCTACCTCCGCCTGCTCATGTTCCTCTAGTTGCACTAGCACAAGTACTTCGTCGATGGGTCCATTCAACATGTGAAGCAGCTGGTGAAATTGTTGGTGATCCTAGAGATCAACACCACACCTGTTCTCAGTTTCAGCGAGCCTCTTCTCTTTTGGCTCAAGTTTATGAGAATCATGATCCAAATTTTTTTGCAGAAGCTTCAGGAAATCCAGATTGGGATGCAGTTATGGATGAAGAATATCGCTCCTTAATGGCGAACGATACTTGGGATCTTGTTCCTCTTCCAAAAGGAAGAAAACTTTTCAAATGTAAATGGGTCTATAGAACTAAGTATGCATCAGATGGAAGTGTTGAAAGACTTAAGGCAAGGTAGTTGCCAAAGGTTTTTCCCAAGTTTAAGGGATTGACTACAGTGAAACCTTTGCTCCTGTCACAAAAATGAACTACATCCGCCTTGTTCTTTCCCTTGCAGCCTTACATAACTGGGAAGTCCATCAAATGGATGTCAAGTCTGCCTTCTTACATGGTGATTTACAAGAGGAAATTTACATGGAACAACCTCCTGGATATGTTCATAATAACTCTAGCCTTGTTTGTCGCCTTAAGAAATCCTTATATGGCCTTAAGCAAGATCATAGAGCTTGCTTTGCCAAAATGGATAGCTTTATCCTTGACAGTGGTTTTTCTAGATGCTTATCTGACCCCAATGTCTATACCAAGAAAGTAGGAAATTATCTCAACATACTTATTCTTTATGTTGATGATCTTATCCTTATTGGTAGTGACCCTAAACTTTTAACCCATGTGAAATCCAGTCTTAAGCAAAATTTTGAAATGTCAGACTTAGGACATTTGCATTATTTTCTTGGTCTCCAAGTCTTGCAAACCAAAGAATGAATATTTCTTTCCCAGTCTAAGTATTCTTATGACCTTCTTCGTTTCTTTCACATGGAATATTGTAAACCAGCCCCTTCTCCCTTCCAATTTGGAGTCAAACTTTCTGCCACTTGTACTTCCCATGAAGTAGATGCCACCTTGTATCGTCAACTTGTTGGTAGTCTCTTATACTTAACTCATTCCCGTATCGACCTTTTCTTTTCCATTGGTCGTGTTTCCTGTTATATGCAAACACCTCATGAAAGTCACTGGAAAGCAGCAAAAAGAATACTTCGATGTATTCAAGGTACAATTCAGTTTGGGATTCATTACAGTACAGGGGGGGAACCTTTGTTGGTTGGTTTCACTGATTTAGATTGGGTCAGCGATCTTGATGATCGAAAGTATACTGCAGGTTATGTTTTCAGTCTGGGATCTAGACCTGTCACTTGGGCTTGTAATAAACAACAAGCTCTTGCTCTTTCTTCAGTAGAAGCAGAATATCGAGCCACAATTAATGCCAGTCAGGAAGCTTTATGGCTTCGACAGATCCTTTCAGAGTTTGGATTTGAGCAGCAACATCCTACTCCAATTTGGTGCGACAATCAAAGTTCCATCAAGCTTGCCAAATATCCAGTTCTAAATCAACGCATCAAACACATTGAGATACACATGCACTTCATCAGAAATCTTGTTCATGATCGTGTTCTTGAAGTCCTCTATTGCCCTACAAATGATCAAGTTGCAGACATCTTCACTAAGTCTGTTACAGAAGTGAATATTTCTAAACTTCGATCTATGTTAGGAGTCCAGGAATTTGTCATTAAGGGGGGATAGGCTCTAATGCCTCCTTCCTTCTCCTAATAGTGTCACTTTTGTAAATCCTTCAATCCTATCCCAATTTGTTCTTAAGGGGGGATGTTAGGATATTTAGACACTTAGGAGTTAGTTAAGATCAACTTGTGTAATATATATGTTAGGTAAAGTGTGTTTATTTAGTATGCATTAGTATGCATTTGTAAATATTATAATTCGACGGTCATGATATGTTCTAGATATAGATTGATCCGATGGTTCAACTTCTCTTAGATCATACCTACCCTTGATTCATGGCTTAACACCCAATCGGTCCATGATCTCTATTTAAATAGCATGGAGGGTCCTTGGCTAGTTGATCGATTATGAGAAGTTCATTTGTAACTTTCTTTCTTTTTCATAATAAATTGCTACAAGTAGTTATTTGGCTGGGGGCATGGACTGTTTCCCTCTCGAGGGTTTTAACCATGTCAAAATATCAGTGTGCTGATCTGTGATCTGTTTGTGTGAGTGGCTGCTCTTGGTGTTCGATCTTTTGGGAGTACCCTATGTACCCAAACACCCTTGAGGTATATCGAAAGGTACTTCATGTACTCAACAGTATATTGGAAGGCCCCTTTCGAATGGTTGTGCATTAGACATCACTACTACGGGATTAAACTCCAACGTACCTTGTGTATATCGGGAGACACTTTTAGGGATCCTAAGGCCAATTGAGAAAATCCCTTTGACTTTCCTATCATCGCAATACACCGTGAACAACACTTGGGGATAGTATTACGCACGTACTATCCAAGTAGTCAGGTATTCAAGAAATGGTACGGTCCTAATCCTTCTTTTCACGCTCTACTATTGGACCCTGCGGTATATTGCGAGTTATGATGGTTTGACAAGCCTATGAGGATCCTGACTTTTTATCCACTCCTTTAACATGTTTTCTCATTACTTTAGATTGAGTAGTGCTTGTTTCCTGTATAGTTAAATGTCTTAGAAAGAGAGATAGCTTTGTTATATAGCTATGGTTATGCCTTCTGGTATTACCAACCAAGAGGTCCCTTCTCAAGGGGAACCTTTTTTTTTCCTTTATTTGGAAATGTTGGTCCTCCTCTCATGGCCACCTTGATTCTTACCGTATTTACTATAGGATTACCTATATGGTTATTCTCTAGCCTGATGATTCCAATCCCACCTTGTATCTCAGATGTTAATTCTCCTTTATGAGAACACCAACCTCCTGCGAATCCTCTACCTTCTTTGCTAGATGTGTCTTCTCCCCTTTCTCCCTCTTCGCCTGTTGAAAGTTGTAGTACTAGTAATCAAGTGAATAAGAAGAAGAAGGAAATGAATATTAAGAAGAATAAAATAAAACCCCTGACTGAGTCTCAACCAACTACTCTTTTTAGTGAGAGTTTTCAAATACATTCCAAAACTACTCGTAAGCCAAAATTCCCTTGTAGCCTTTGTAAGGGTGATCACCTTCTAAAGGATTTCCTTGTTATTTCCCAAGTTTTGGAAGTGTGGTCTAGTAGCTCTTGACAACCCATTTCATCAACCTATGGTCGTCATATTGATGATACTCCATCAATCAGTGACTCTGTGATTAAGAGTTGAAAAGGAAATGTCATAAATCCTTGATTGTTATGTAAGGACATGCACCTACTTACATTTGTCCTAACATGGATGAATCTTCCAAGTTGTTGGAAGATATTATTGTTCCTTGTCAATGTCTTCCAACATGTCATCGTAAGTTGTATGTTGACCCCCCACTAGTTGACCAAGTGGTAAATTAGGCTTCATTAATCGTTGATCCCACTCTTCCTTTGAAGAGTGAAGTTAAAGTGGTCAATTTGATGTCTTCTCCACCCGATCCCACTCTTTCACCTGAGAGTGTTAAGACTGAAGTAGTCACTTTGACAAAGTCTATGTCTTGTTCCTCTCTTCTAGTTGAGAGAGAAATGAAAACATCTGAAGTTTTCGCGGTTAGTTCTGAGTGTTCTAAGCAAGGGGAAATTATGTATATTTCAACAAAAACCTCTTCAAGTACTAAGGTTATTTCCTTTTATTGGAGTAATCTAAAATAATCTCGTATTCCTTCGAGTGTTCCTTTCCAGATATCTGTGCAAGATACTACTAGGAGCATACTTCGCACTATTGTATATGAAGGGGCTTCTGTTAGTATTCCGTCCTTAACTGCTTAGAAAGCTATAGGTTCTCCTAAGCTTGTGCCCGCTTTTGACCAAATACTGGGTTTTAATAAAAGACCTACTGCACCTTTAGGGATCCTTCCTCATTTTCCTATTACTTTAGGAGGGAAAACTATCTGTATCGATGTTATGGTAGTCAATGGTCGTTTAGATTTTCATATGTTCCTTGGACGATATTATGTTTATGCCATGAAAGTTGTAGTGTCCACACTCTTTCGAGTGATGCATTTTTCCCATGATGGGAATATTGTGACCATTGATCAACTTTACTTTGTTAAACCTGGTCATCATATCACTCCTAGACATCAGAATTACCTAAATATCCCACATGTTCTTGTGGTTCCTTCACTTCATTGGACATGTCTCTCGAGTCTGGAAATCATGTCGGAATTCAGTCATTTGTAAATTGATAGCTTCTTCCCATCATGGGAATCTTGGGGGGCATGTCTCTAGTCTCTAGACATCATACCGGAGTTAAGCCGCTAGATTTTTATGTAATGGGGGAAACCTACTAACCTATGTACATCATGTTGGCTAAGAACTGAAACGAGCATAGTTTTGATTCTGTGTTAAGCTCATTAAAAAATGAAACAGTTCTTTGAGCATAGTTTATTTCTTGTTTTAAGCTCGTTAAAAAATAAAATTAGCCCCGAGCATAGTTTACTTATGGTTTCAAGCTCGTTAAAAAATAAAACCAGCCTCAAGAATAATTTACCTTTTGGTTTCAAGCTTGTATAAAAATTAGACCATTCTCGACCATAGCTCCCTTTCTATGTCAAGCTTGTTAAAAAATGAAATAGGCCTCCTCAAGCATAGTTTACCTTTTGGTTTCAAGCTTGTGTAAAAATGAAACCATTCTAGAGCATAGTTCTCTTTCTATGTCAAGCTTCTTCCCTTCTTCCCTTCAGACTCTAGCATGTTTACATTAAGTGGGTCATCATCATCAGGTTCTCCCGTCACATTATAGCACTCCATACAATGTTGGATTGTTGTGCTATGCTGATTGAAGTTTGTCATTGCGACAGGGATATATTCAAATATCTTTGTCTTGATTACTTGCAATGCATCATCAATCAACGAATGATTATCGACAAACGAAAATGTTCCTGTGAATCTAGTAGATAATTCATCCCATTCAACAGTACCTCATCTTATTTTAACAAATGTATACCAGTTCCTTGGTATCATGTCTAATGTGTGTATGAACTAACGAACCCATTCCTGTCATGGACATACCTCCCATGTCGAATGATAATACTAAATATGTTTGATAGGATTAATCAATCCTGTATACTTTTAACTAGTATAGATGATCTCTTCTTTGAATCTTATCTCCATCAATATTTGACATTGTGTCCATTCCGATATGGATTCTTTGTGCGACCCACCATCTGGCGGGTGTAGCTTTCACTGCAAAGTCCAGGGCGGACAGGCGTTGATGTCCTGTGACTTTTTCTTCAAAATATGTAAAAAATATGCAAGGTTAGGTAAACCTTCATATGTGGGTAGATAATTTACCTTGATTCCTACCCATCGCACATACCATGCAATTCTTGCACACCTTCTCATGCATACTTCATGCATATGATTCTGCCAGTTTTCCAATGCTTCGCTAGAATTTGATGTACAAGAACTAATACTTCTCCAACTAAGATTTTTGTCAGAAATTGGATTTACATAATCATCCCTTGCATATGTGATGTTATAAATATGGTCGAGATAATCACTCTGTCCTTCACTATTTACTGGCTTGGCGTATCTTTGACCTTCTAGCAGATCATTTGGTGTGACCACCCTTAGCTCTGAATATTCAAATGTTAAGATTCTTTTCTTAAAATTGATGATGATCTAATTATCAATCACCCAGTTGATCCCCAAAAGTGAAGGATACATATTTGTGTCATCGACAATGTTGATTACTTCAAAGTCATCATATGTTCTCAGTCCTTCTACCTTGACAAGAACTTGAGTCAGTCGATAGATAGGTAGGAATTTCGACTGATTTGCTAAAATGAGTTGGACAAGAGACCACTCGAGTTGCGGTTTCCACATGCTTTCCCATGTTTGTCTTGTCAAAATTTTGACATCATATCCCAAGTCTAGGATAATATATTCCATATCGTAATATCCTATCGGGCTAGTCATCCTTAACTCGCGACCATTCTTTAATCTTTTTCCCACATGATTTACCCTTCTGTCTGGTTGCACATCTTCTTAAGGTTCTTCTATGAGAGTTGTCAATTTTGTGACAACATATTTACCTTGCATTAGTGATAAGAAAATTTTGAGAAACTCTTTAAGCTTACTAAGCTTTCTCGTCGGTTTCTTTTGTAGCAGCATATTTCCACACTTGATTCTTGTCAACGATTTATAGTTGCGCCTCCAAAAATACTTCCTTTCCTTTTTGGATGTCAAATGGCACTTTATTTTGTGTTGTTGTTCGCTCCTACGGTTGTTAATTCTTTGTTTCTTGGTCCGATCCTGTTGCAGAACCTCCTCTTTTTACAACAACTCGATGTAGTTCCCTCGTCCCAGTAGAAATATTCTGGATATTCTAGTTGGGATTTTGGTTGGTATTCTGCAAAGGGTTCTAAATTCCCACATTTCTATCCTACCACTTCACAATCAAGTACGAACATTGTTCGACAACATGATAAAATGATTTGCAATATGAACATGTCTTTGTAGGACTCACACATTCTATCGAAAAATTTCCTGGTTGGTCAAAATTATAACATATAATTTGGCCTCTTCCACGACCAAATCCTCCTTCTTGTCCTCAACCTCTAGAATTTCCATCCCCATTTGTTGAGGGTATTGTTTCTGCGGGTATTGATTTCGTGGATATTGGGGCTGAGGATACTGAGCTTGTGTATATTGAGCTTGAGCCTGCTTAGCTTGCATCTTCTCTTCATAGGTGTCCACTATTTTCTCCTACAAAAGCTGAAATGCTCTATAGTCCTTTTCATCGTGGCTTACTGATTTGCAAAATTTACAATATAAACTAGATGGTGCACTTATAATATTCTATAGGTACACACACTATTATGATCGATGGCCTCTAGTTTGGCATATTCTACACCAAGGCATCCCTTGTGTATTTATCGGGTTTGCTACTCTCGATGCGACATAGTTCATGAGTGTTGGACAATTATCCTTATGGTGTCCCTCCGTTGTGCATCTGGTACACCACATTTCTTCTTGGATCTCTTTCCTTTTTTTAATGTCCTAGAGTTGTAGCGTAAGGTTGGATAGCTGCGACTGAATTTGCATCATTCCTGCACCAATATCTCTTACATGTGAATATTCTAGCTTCATGGCCAGCTCCATAGCTTCAGTCTTCGACACAATATTTTGTTGCATCAAGGGAATCCGGATGCGCGGTAACAACGTTGCAATGAACCATTGTTTTTGTTGTATGTTCGAAATCTAGAAGCTTACTTTGGCCATTAAAGTCTTACATATATGATTGAAGTCCCATATAGACTCCATAAACACTTGCTTAATCTCTTTAATCTTTGTAATACATTGAGATTCATATTTGGGATTTCTAAATTCATCTATTAGTCCTACTCGAATTTGGCTGAGTGTTTTCTGTGCAAAGTCTGTCAGAACCACAAAGAACTTCATATACCAATCCAATGCATGAATCCTCAGGGTTGTGATCATTTGATCCCTCTTTATGGCCTCATCTTGGACCTGTCGCACGGTCCACATGGATTCACATAGAAACCAATGTTGCTATGGGTCTTCTAACCCATTTCCGTTGAATATTGACAGATTAATATCATTCCCAACCATTATATTGGTCCTTGGTACTGCTAGATAAGAAGTTTGGCTAGAAATACTCCCTTGTCCACTATTCCAATGATTATTATTACTTGTATTGAAAAATCCACTAGGAGATGATTTTATGGACCTTACCTCTGGGGACGTACACAGGGTCGTAGGTGTGTTGTATTCGTACTCTAGATTTGGGGTTTCTTCTTCCCTTTCAAGGATAGGCTAGTATTCCTCTTCCTCATTGTAAGAACCTTATTGAAGTGAGATGCCAACTCATAGTATTTTCCTCTGGTCATACTACAACTTCCTCTTCTTGTCACAATTATTATTCTCTCTCCTGACCAAAATCTTCTTCCACTTCTTAGACATTCACCTTCTAGTGCAGTTCTGCTATCACTAGGGAATATCTCAGCTTACTTTCATCCATTTTTATCACACATCATTTGTGACATATCCAGGGTCTTGCCGCGGAGTTCTTTACTCGTCAGATTCCATTTTCAAGATCCCTTTTTCATATACAAGCATCTTTATCCAAATTCTTAAAGATGTCAAGTATCTTCCTCTAGATACTTGGAAAATTGTTCTTTCTGCCTCACTATATGTTGTTACTGTGTCAACAACATACTTAGTGATGTATCCCTCCAAAATACTGTCTACCCAGAAATCAACATCCCTAGATATAGTGTTGCTAATATTCTTTAGCCGCTAAATCAGTTGAGGACTCCACTCTGTCGGTTCTCCTTGTTGGAAATTGTTTTGCTGGGTTGATATCTTCAACAACCATTCATACAACAAAACAGGAAACTCACATAAGAATATCTCGTGAATATCAGTATAAATATACTGCTCCAACTACTTTGATGGATTCAACCGTGATCCTTCACTTTATTCCCATGCAAAATCTAATGCCTTAGAATCCACCCACTCTTGAATTTTTGGCTTTGTCGGGTGCCAAAACATATCCCTTACAAAATGATTCACGGTACTGACAACAAAATCATTTGTTGGGATTTCCTCCTTCGACCCAGGTTCAGACCCTTAGTTTTCTGTCAACAAATCCCAAGATATCGGCCTGTTAGAGAAAGGCTCAATCGACAACACCTGCGACACAGATGTAGTATCACCCGAGATATCTGTATGGGTAACTTCTAGAACTAGGTTTCTGTAGTTGTGTGGGGATTTCCTCTTCCATGGCACCTTACTATCTTGATAAACCGAAGCCAGGGGGTGTGGTTCCTATTCTTATTCTGATCATTCAAGATATTACTCTACTTATATGTCGACAGAGATTAGAACATTGATATAAAGCTTTAGCACATATTCTATCTATCAACAGTGCGACACATGCATCTAAGAACTCATTCATAAACAAATTCTAGTCAATCTATTCAAATCGACTTATTCACATCATACATTCATTCAACATAGACATATTCATAAAATACACATTGAGATAGTATTCAAAGTGGAAACTCATCTAGGAAAAACCACAAAGGCTCTCTTCATCTGGCATGAGAAATATATAGCACCTTCCTCTGTGCACTGAACTTGCAGACTCTATTCTATATTTTCTCTACAATCTATGCACACGTATCTCCTCTCATGCTCTCTACTATTAGGTATCTGAAGTTTTCCTCTCCTTCACTCTACTATCGATCCACACATAGCCTTGATAGACTCTCTTCTTTACAACTCTACAACTATTCTAATACAAAATCCAATGGAGACCTAGAGAGATCAACTCGCACACAACTTGGGTTCTCTATTTTATAGGATCTTACATGTCATAATCAACCGACTCTTTTTAGTTAGCCGATAGGCTATCATTCCCATTTCTGTACATTCAGTTATACTAACAGTAGGTAGGCACTATTCGCCCAAAATTACAAAGATGCTTTATTCCTAAAGCATGTGCTATTCTAATTGGATTCTTACCCAGACAGGCTATCATTCCCATTTCTATACATTCAGTTATACTAATAGTAGGTAGGCACTATCAGCCCAAAATTACAAAGATGCTTTATTCCTAAAGCATGTGCTATTCTAATTGGATTCTTACCCATGATCATTGAGTTGTCTTTTTCAACCGTTGTATTCTTCTTCTATAGTGGTTCCTTCCATAGTGGTTGTCTTCTTTTTAGTGGACTCTTCTTTTATGACTACTTTTGTCACAACTCTTCTTCCATGGATTCTTCTATCGGAGGTCTTCTTCCTCTGTCGTGTGATCAGATTCTTCATATTCCTGAGCAAAATTGAATTATTCCTATATTTTCCTAGGACCAACGAATGCTATTATATATGTCAACAAATAAATAGGTTATCTTCATGAATGAATGTATGAGACAAAATTTTGTTCCTCGGTTTCGATCGAGTGACCTAATAATGTTGTAATAAGGAAATCCCCCTCATAATTGAAGAAAATTGGTTTTGGCGGTTCCCATAAGATATCTCGGGTGATACTTCATCTGCGGTGTAGGTGTTGCCGACGGAGTTCTCCTCTATTGGGAGGATATCTTGGGTTTTGTTGTTGAATAAGGATTTGAACCTGGTTCAACAGAGATTTATGCCAACAGATGTCGAGCTACTACCAAAATTTTGGGTTTGTAAAGGTGTATACTTTATGGTATTCTCCCGGAAGTAATGCTCCCAGTTTTATTTGAACTCTTCTAGATTTTGGCGGTTATCTCTCAGCGAGGATTGAAAGGGTTCTATTCATGTTTTATGTTGCCCCTTTCACCTATGCATGGTGACATTCGATGGAAGTCTACCCTACTTTGAGGGTTTTTAATGTTTAATTATTGGATTCAAGTTATATACTGTGACTTGAAAACTTAAGTTTTTTTAAGGGTTTTTATACCCAGTTTTGGTTTTTTTTAAAGGCTCATGAATATTATAGATAGACAGGCTATGAAAGCAATATTTCCAGGTTGTTTCCTTGTTTGGTTAATTTTAATCAATTTTAGTCTATTACACTGTGAAACGATAATTGTATCTATCTACTCCAAACTTGTTTTAGTAAAAGAGATAATATTCTATATGTATATGTGAATTATGCTAACCTTGACTAGTTTGATTTTAGAGTTTTTCTTGGTGTCGAGGGTTTGAACCGTTTGATTTCTAAGAATCCACATTCCTCTTTTTTTACAAGTTTCTTTGATATTAATTATGAGTAATATGTGATTATTGTGAAGCTAATAACACTATTATTTGTAATTCTCAATTCAGATCAATGTCTAATAGTATTAGGTTATGGTTTAGGTTAAACAAATCGATGGAAATAATAACTATTCAGTTAGTTAAAGTCTGATAGCTTGGAAACCCTACTTATTTTTTTGTAGGGTTCATGGGCTATTAACTGTTCATTTGTAACATATTCTATTTATTTTTCGAGAGAGACTGTTAGCTAATATAATACATTAATCTTAATTTTTGTTTGATCATAATTGTTTATTATGTATAGCTTCCATGTAATTATGTTGGATTCAATACCTTACTTACCCATAATTTATGAATGTGAAAAATGAAAAATTGGTTTTTATTAATAGAGTTGATTAAATCCTTGATTGACTGGTTTCGTATTTGGTACCTTCTCTATTATGTTGAGTAAAGTATTAGTATAAATAAAGAAATGTATAATAATTAACAAAGAACAGACTACGATTTTGCAATCATAGAACAAATAAAATGATTATACTATAAGTAAATGATATATTACAGCATCGATAGTTAAATAACAAAAACAAAGCCCAATAATAAATATAAAACTTATATGTAAATGAAATGGGTACTAGTGGGCTACTAGGTCTAGAGAATCCCCACTCCACGCGCCCTTAGGACCTTGAAGTCAAAGTGACCTACAAGTGTCCACCCCTTACCCAGAACTCAAACTTAATATACTGAACTTTCCTATTCAAGTGCCACTAAATAGTGAGGGGTGGTTACCACCCAGATCCTAAAATCTCTTATATTGAAGAGCCTAAGAGCTATAATTTTCTTTCTGAGCCTGAAAGCTCAAACAACAGAGCCTGAGATCTCTAATGTGTTCTTTATCTCTTAGCCCAATAACTCGATTATTACAAATCTTGAAAGCTCTTACTAAAAAGCAAGGGTTTTTCCTCCCTACGGGGGATTCATCTTGTTGAGTAATATCTTATCGCGTTCATTCATAAAGGGGTTTTTTTAATTATGAAAAATAAGGTCAATATATTGTACATATTGCGGGGTGGGGTGTAGGGTATGGGAGGTTTATAGGTATTGGGGGTATAAAAATGGGTTTATAATAAAAACATGGAATATATTGTAGAATGAGAGTTATTTTAATTGAAAATATGTATTGGGAGGGGGAATAAACAAAAGGGTTTTTGTAGGTAATTATGAATATCTAGTGAAATTAGGGGTATTCTTTAATATCCCATGAATGAAGGTGCGATAACATGGTTTCAATGAGTGAAGGCCCCGCGTTCCTCCCTAGGGTGCCTTTTATCTTCGTAGGACTTTCTTGGCTAGTAACTACCTCCCTCACATTTGGCCACTTGTCCTTGTAGAGATGAGTAAAATATCAACAACTGACTTAAATAAGAGCTTTGTCAATTCACATCAAGGATTCTCATAACCGTACAATAATTTAATTAAAATGATTGAATAATTAATTATTTACATTATCATTTAAAATCTTCAAAGTCACAAACTTTATGAAAAATAATTACCATAATTTACATGTCCATCATAATTAATCAACTTTTAACCAGGGGTATTATAACAATACAAATACAATAACGATAGACTCATCAAATCCTTTCTCTTAGAACAACTATTCCAAGTTCGAGGAAGTCCTCAATCCCTAATCACTATAGAAACCTCCTTCCCCTCTAGCACAAATAAAATGAAAGAGTGTATGGCTATGTTTTTGAATTGTCAATGGAAGATTGATTGTGGTGTCTTAATGTACATATGGACATAGACAGTAGGAAGTTCATATATAGTTGATATTGTCAAATATTTTAATATTACAACAGATAGACTAATCACTAGAGGCATTAAATCCTTTCTCTTAGAACAACTATTCTAACTTTGACGAATTCCCCACTCCCTAATTGATGTATTTCTAGTGGAAATTAAAGCGACCAGTAACAAGAAGAGGAGTCATTTAGCGATTACAAGGGAATAGTTTATTATATCATTTTGTCATAATTTAAAAAAAAAATATGGCTAAGTTTTCCAAGCGCTAGCAATAATTGAGGTAACTAAAGAAACAATATGTTTAAGATAATTGTGCCGAGAGGTGATTTCTACATCCCAAGTGAGTGAGAAGTGTCACGTCTATAATAGTGATGTGGCACATATAAGTTCCAAAAAAATAAAAAATAAAATATAAAATGAAACACATGAGCTCCAAAAAATAAATATATAAAATACAAATTATAAAACCACACGCACGCACACACACACACACATATGGCATGCATACCAAATTTTTTTACATATAATTAATAGTGAATGCAACTTTTACCTATCTGCAGGATTTATGGCTTATCATTTACAACGCTATTCCAAAATTGTTTAATTGGAGATTGAATGCTTATAATAGAATAGTATATTGTCTTATGTATTGTTAAATTATTGATAAAACAATGAGTAGAGGTTAGTTTTGTAAGAATTTCAATTAATCAGTAATTGGGTAAATTGCAAGTATCATTACTTCATGATTAATTATTGAATACAACTTTTTCCTATTTGTAGTTATGTGTTATCATACAAGGAGTTGGATACTAGTTTGGGATAAATGACTATTTTACTTCATAATTAATTAATGAATGCAGTGTTTTCGTATTTGTATAATGGTAGCATTTACAACACCATTCCAAATTAGAATCTTATGTATTATTAAGTTAATAATAGAATAACGAGTTGGACTGAAGGGTGGGAAAAATAGCGCTCATGGCGAGCAGGAATTTACAAACCCTAGCTCGCAGATCCCGTCTTTCGACGCCATGGAAGTACCTGTGCTGAGCTCGGATCCACGCTCTGGCCATATCTGTCTCCTTTCTGCAATACAATAACCTAGAGCCCGTCCTCTTCGACCACGGTTCGGTCCTCGCAGCGCCTAAGACTCGCGTGATGAGGCTCGCCAACGACATGCTTGTGGAAACAGAGTTGAACCTAGCCGCCGAATCGGCCACAGTCGGTGTCTGGATCGTCGCTGGAAGCCAGTTCGAGAGCGATGACATGAACGGAACGGCGCATTTTCTCGAGCACATGATCTTCAAAGGTACCAAAAAATGGTCTGTCAGGGTTTTGGTGGAGGAGATCGAGAATATGGGAGGGAATTTGAGTGCCTACACGTCCAGGGAGCAGACTACATATTATGCCAAGGTTTTAAAGATGGACGTGCCCGTGGCGCTCGATTTTTTGGTGGATATTCTACAGATTTCATGCTTTTCATAGGATTGGATTGCTAGACGCGATGTTATTCTCAGGGCAATGGGAGAGGAGATTCGTTTCCTTTCGCCTAGATTTTCAATGAATGCATCCAGGCTTCATCAGACAGATTTCACCGCGATTTTTCTTTTTATGGGGTTTCGGCTTCAAGATCGGTGGGCTTCAGCTCCAAGATCCGGGGTCGGGGGCTTCGGCTCCAAGAATCGAGATCAAGTGTGAGAATGGCTCATTTCAAGATTGGTGGGCTTCGGATCCAAGAATTGGGGTTGTGGGTTTAGGCTAACTTTCGTGGCTGTTGGATCCTCTATTACAGAGGAAGATCGCCAGCCTTATGGCGGAGGCGGTGACTGTGGATATACTCTTGCGTGGTGACCCGTATTGTGTCCTTAGGGATCTCTGCGGTGGCGACGTCGTTTTCAGAGGTGGTGGCCTTTGCTGTCGGCAGTATATCTGATGTTTTGTGTGGTAGTGGGTCTTCTGGTGGTGCTCGTGAGATATATGATTAGAAGTGATCCATTTTTGGTCTATTTTTTGATGATAGCATTCCTGCTGAAGTTTTTGTAGTTACTACTTATGATTTGGGTTGTGATACCCATATTTTCTGTGATGTATCTAGCTGATATGCTTTTACAGTTTGGGACAGTTTTGTAAATTTTTTGGTTATGACAATACAATGTTATGACAATATGAGATAGCAAATAAAATTACGATTTTTTTCGAGGAAAAAAAAATAGAATAACGAGTTAGATATTAGTTTTATAACCAACATAGATCCATCTTAACATTGGCTTTATAAGAATTGAGAACGATCAAATCCCTTGAGGTGAAAACCCTTTTTAGAATCACCTCAAGGGATTTGATCCCTCTCGACGCTTGATAGACCCAAAGTTAAGATGGATCTATACTGGTACACATGAGACAAATTGAAGGCCATGCTTAGAATTGGATATTAAAAACAAGAAAGACATCAAAGTCCCATAGTTCCTTCATCTAATTACATAGTGAGAGATGAAGTTTGAGAATATCTAGAATTCGAGACGTTTTTACTAGGTGTTTGAGACTAAAATAAAGAACAAAGGTTATATTTAGTTTATTTCCATACTTTTATTAAAAAAAAAGGGTTTGTAAAAATGTTTACACGAAGGATAGATAAATTGGTTGGAACATCAATGGTTGTACGTCTAGGTTGTCGAGCATGGAGGAATGGTGTAAGCTATAAAGCAAAGTAAGCTATCAATTTGATAAATTGATTGATCATAATCTGTATTCAAACATCTTAATATGTATGCCAAGCTATTTTTTATTTTGTAATATAATTTTTTTACAAGGTAGTTGAGACTAAAAGAATATGTTATAATTGAGGCGAAATACATACCAACGAACCAATGATCTAATGGGGATCCAGGCAAATAGGAGATAACATATAACTCATCTAGATCAATGGATGATGCAACAATCAAAATAGGGAAAAATATCAGTTTCTAAAATAGGGAGGAGGCACATGATTGTTTGAATTGCAGGCAGGTGTTAGATGGAGTATTCTCCATGCATTAATTTAGTTAGATGTTCTCCTGGCTGGATCAACTCCATGATACGTTATCCACCTTAGTGATAGGCAGGAGGGTCACAAGGAACGATGAATAGATAATGACATAAAGGAAACAAACAAAGAACGAGGAAGGTCACTAAAGCAACAAAGGCCTGACCACTGGAGATCAATATCATTGAATAGAAGTTGAAATCATCAAATAGATAAACTACTCTTTCATAAAATATTAATATAACACATAGTAACCTCAATAAAGTCAATATTTATTTTTATTAAGTTATTTGAGATATTGTGTGACAACACTAAATAAAACTAAAGTTATTACATTGAGAGAGCTCCTAATATACAAACCAAAAAAAATAATATATATATATCCAAGGGTTAGCTAACCTATTACTATAGAAAAGTGTCTAATTCAAATTCACTAAGTACACCAACATATTTTTATTTTTCTCCAACGCATAGGCTTGTTATTGGTTTCGCAGATATGTTTCTAATAACAAACAAAAATATATATATCATTAGGTGTTTTTTCTCCAGGTCAGGTTTGCGAATCACTATTCCTTTTGGTTGTCCCTCCCACAAATGAATTTTTTCCACGTGTCCTCCTACCTTCTTGCCCCATGTCCTCTTCATGTGTCTGGATTGCCCGTTGGGTTTTATTGGGCCTCCACTGGGTTCTCTTGCCCTCCTGTTCATTTTGTTGCTTTTATTGTGCCTCCAATGGGTTCTCCTCGCCCTCCTGGTCATTTTGATGCTACCATTAAGCTTAGAGTTTATGAAGCCACCGTGGTAGGTAGAATATAGTTTGCATTGAGGTTTTATCTTGACTGCATTGAGAGGTTTTGGAACACACACAATGTCCCAGTTATCGTCATTAGTTGATGCCGATTGTTTTGATCTGTGCCAAGTTATCTTCATCAATGAATGTATGAGACAGAAGTGTGTTCCTCGGTTTCGTTCGAGTGACCTAATAATGCTGTAATAAGGAAATCCCCCTCATAACTGTAGAAACCTGGTTTTGGAAATTCCCATAAGATATCTCGCGTGAGACTTCATCTGCCTCGCAGGTGTTTCCCACGTAGTTCTCCTCTGTCAGGCCAATATCTTGGGTTTTTTGATGAATAAGGATTTGAATATGGGTCGGCAGAGAATTATGCCAATAGATGTCGGGCCATTACCAAAATTTTGGGTTTGTGAAGGTCTATACTCTATGGTCTTCTCCCGGTAGGCAATGCTCCTAGTTTGACTTCAACTCTTCTAGAGTTTGGTGGTTATCTCTCATCAAGGATTGAAAGGGTTCTATTCATGTTTTACGTTTCCCCTTTCACCTATGCATGGTGAGATTCGATGGCAATCTACCCTACTTTGAGGGTTTTTAATGTTTAATTATTGGGTTCAAGTTATATACTATGACTTGAAAACTTAAGTTTTTTGAAGCGTTTTTATACCCAGTTTTGGTTTGTTTTTAAAGGATTGTGAATAATATAGATAGACTGGCCGTGAAAGAAATATTTCCAGGTTGTTTCCTTGTTTGGTTAATTTTAATCAATTTCAGTCTATTACAGTGTGAAACGATAATTGTATCTATATACTCCGAACTTGTTTTGGTAAAAGAGATAATATTCTATATGTGTATGTGAATGATGCTAACCTTGACTGGTTTTATTTTAGAGTTTTGCTTGGTGTCGAGGGTCTGAATCGTTTGATTTATAGGAATCCACATTCCTCTGTTTTTACAAGTTTCTTTTAGATTAATTGTGAGTAATCTGTGATTATTGTGAAGCTAATAGCACTATTATTCGTAACTCTCATTTCATATCAATGTCTAATAGTATTAGGTTGTGGTTTAGGTTAAACAAATCGATGAAAATAATAACTATTCAGTTAGTTAAATTCTGGTAGCTTGGAAACCCTACTTCTTTTTCTGTAGGGTTCATGGGCTATTAACAGTTCATTTGTAACATATTCTATTTATTTTGCGAGAAAGATTGTTAGCTAATCTAATATATCAAGCTCAATTTATGTTGGATCATAATTTTTTATTATGTATAGCTTCCATGTAATTCCCTTGGATTCAATACCTTACTTACCCATAATTTCTGAATGTGAAAAATGAAAATTTGGTTTTTATTAACAGAATTGATTAAACCCTTGATTCACTAGTTTCGTATTTGGTACCTTCTCTACTATATTGAGTATAGCCTTAGTATCAATAAACAAACTTATAATAATTAACAAAGAACAGACTATGCTTTTGCAATCATAGAACAAAGAAAACAATTCTACTATAAGTAAATGATATATTACAACATCGATAGTTAAATAACAAAAACACAGTCCAATAATAAAGATAAAACTTATTTGTAAATGAAATGGGTACAAGGTCTAGAGCATCCCCGCTACACGCAGCCTTCGGACCCCTTACCCATAACTCAAACTTAATATACTGAACTTTCTTTTTCAAGTGCCACCAAATAGTGAGGGATGGTTACTGCCCAGATCCCGAAAGATCTTATATTGCAGAGCCCGAGAGCTATGATTTTCTTTCCCAGCCTGAAAGCTCAAACAACAGAGCCTAAGATTTTTAATGTGTTCTTTATCTCTTAGCCTGATAACTCGATTATTACAAATCTTGAAAGATCTACTTCAAAAGCAGGGGGTTTTCCTCCGTATGGATGCCTTTTATTTGCCTAGGACTTTCTTGGCTAGTAACTACCTCCCTCATATGTGGCCACTTATCCTTGTAGAGATGAGTAAAATATCAACAATTGACTTAAATAAGAGTTTTGTCAATTCACATCAAGAATTCTCATAACCGTACAATAACTTGATTAAAATGATTGGATAATTAATTATTTACATTATCATTTAAAGTCTTCAAAGTTGGCAAACTTTATGAAAAATAATTACCATCATTTACATGTCCATCGTAATAAATCATCTTTTAACGAGGGGTATTATAAAAATACAAATAGAATAATGATAGACTCATCAAATCCTTGTTCTTAGAACAACTATTCCAAGTCCAAGGAAGTATTCAATCCCTAATCACTATAAAAACCTCCTTCTCCTCAAGCACAAATAAAATGGAAGAGTGTATGGCTCTGTTTTTGAATTGTCAATGGAAGATTGATTGTGGTGTATTATTGTACATATAAACATAGAGAGTAGGAAGTTCATGTATAGTTGATATCATCAAATATTTTAATATTACAATAGATAGGCTAATCGATAGAGTCATCAAATCCTTTCTCTTAGAACAACTATTCGAAATTTGAGGAAGTCCCAATCGCGAATTGATGTATTGCTTGTAGAAATTAAAGCGACTAATAACAAGAAGAGGAGTTGGTTATCGATTAGAAGGGAATAGTTTATTATATCATTTTGCCAGAATTTTATCTTTTTAAATATGGCTGAGGGTTTCAAGTGCTAGCAATCATTGAGGTAACTAAAGCAACAGCATGTTTAATGACAACAGAATTTCGATTATCCTTGAGTAGAGGAAATGACATCTTAAGTTTTAGTTTTAAGTTATTGTTTGGCTCAATTTATTTAAGTCAATAATAAAAAAAAAGCTAAATATGTTGGTTATCAAAGATGGATGATAATTTAGTATTCTAAGGAACCTAAGAAGTATAAAGTATAGTTTGATAAAATGATGCATCTAGAATACATGGTTCATTAATGCATCGAAGTCGTAAAAAATTCACAACATTCTCAAACACTTATCCACACTTATGGCATGCATGCATGGTCTAAACACACGTCTTGCAGAAAAAACGGTCTTAGTATTGACACACATGGCATGCATGGTCTAACCACACGGAAATTGAATGGCGATGGTCATCTATTGGGCATGAGGAAAACATAATGAAGAGAAAAAAGAAAAGTTGAAGCACAAAGGTAAGGTAATGCTACTAAGGTAATTGACAAATCAAGATCTGCACTTATTTGCGTGTATGAGAGTTGCTTTTGCGTGCACTTATTTGCTTGTATGAGAGTTGCTTTTGCATGTATGAGAAGGTAATTGACAAACTAAGATCTGCAGTTATTTGTGTGTATGAGTTGTTTTTGCATATATGAGAGTTTCTCTTATTTGAATGGTAAATTTTGGTTTTAAGATCTGCACTTATTTGTAATAAAACCATAAATTAATGGAGAATATTCTCTTATTTTGTTAGATAGAGAAGCTGCATATTCTCTTATTTGTAAATGTTTGAGAGTGCATCTATTTGAATGCAACCTTTTCAGTATGCATATTTATAAATAGTAACCATTCAAAATTATTGTCAATAATAGGCAGTGATGGTAGACAAATGCTATCACAAACCCTTATCATAAATATCATAATTTAAATTATCATAAAGTTTATGTTTATGTTTTCCCATTGGTGAGAAGGTGCTATCAAATTCTTATGATTAACTGTCAAGTGCCTTAGAAGGCTATCAACTTAATCTCACACATTAATTAATTAATGTGGCTATGTTGCCAGTGGAGTAATGTTTATTTGTTCTTACCTCCATCAAATGGTTATATATTTCCAAGATATTATTGAGACAAGCAGCCATCTCATGTGTAAAGTTCATCTTTTTAATATAATCCATTGTATGAGTTACTCGTGCAAGCTTGCCCAAAACAGCACACTACTTATTAAGTTTTTATGAAAAGTAGGACAACTCTTTTTATTTTGATTTATGTAGTCAACTCAGAGTGTGGTTACTTCAACCATTAGTTGCTCTTCAAAACACAGAAATGACTTTCAAGTTCAGTCATTCCTAAAGTCCAGTCTTAGTTGAATTTCCCCCTCCCCTCCACTAACGATATCACTACGTTAGCAAAGCGAATTCATACCAAAACTGTAATGAACAAATACTGTAACCAATGCATACATAATTTAATACCTGAGCATGAAAGGAAATCAAGCTACCTTACGCTCCAGTATATCCATTGAACAGAAGAGACATCACAAGGTTTAGCTCTGGGAAATATCCTTACCTCTATGCGATTTAGGTAATGTCCATCGAACTGAATAGACATGGCAAGGTTTAGCTCTGGGAAATATCCTTATCTCTATGTGAAAGGTAATATCTGTATCAGAACAGAGCGGAGATTCTTCTAAGAGTGTCTGGGATGGCCCACTTATTCTTACCAGGATGGCCTTTATCCGTACACGATGGCTCAATACCAACTGATGGCCGTCTATTTGGAGGTTGCTGTAAACATGTTTAGGAGACAGTCACCTTTTTATTAGGGCGGCCCCCTATCTAAAGCATTTCGTTGGCTTGGTAAAGGTAAATAGCATACATTCATTCGCATCAAAGCTTTGGCCGAAGATTTAAGAAGAGCATTTCATTTTTTTATAAAGAAAGATACATCTAATATGTAGATGCTTGAAGTTTATAACATGCAAGTGTTTTGAAATTAATGGAACAAGAGGATATTCATCATTTTCCTCATCACAAGTTGTGTTTTTGATATGGCAGCTTCCGTTCTTGGAAAACATAAAGCAAATTCATAAAATAACGGGAATTTTCAAATTAGAATCATGAGAACCTGCAACTCTTTGGCCACATTAATAGGGATACAGCTGATGGATATTACCAGATGCAAATTACTTACTTCGGGTGGCAGAGGAGCACCGGATTTGTGATAGATAAACTCGTCCACTTTGCATTTCAGCAAGCCTTGTTGATTTTCAGAGAAAAAGTAATTAACAATCTTTATTTTATATATTTCTAGATAGTTTACTGCGTATATTTACCTTGCTAAAATTGGCGTGGGCTAGCTATGGAGCAAACCTCGCTAGCTTATTCCACTAAAATTAACCTCAAGTGCACAAATCGGAAATCAACACTTCAACAACCATTCGTAACCTGGAGAGTAATTATGACCAGCAACTCAATTGTATTTGATGTCCAAAATATTTTTAAACATATTTACACTTAGAATGGTTATCTATGTGAAACATGTTTTTAAAATGTCTCGTTGAAAAACATTTATCAAAATTTTAAGGACATTTTTAAATTAATTTGTTCACAAAAGAGTTGCAAAGCTGCATAGAAAAGATGTATCTTTATTCTAATAATTACAAAAAAATGAGAAGCTATTTGATAATTGTAACTTCTCTCTATAGATGAAGTAAGCCTTGGCCTTGGCATAATTGACTGAAGTTAATAAATGAATTAACCCATGTGAATCCAGTGCTCGCTAAGCTATTCCAGGCTTTAATGGAAGCCCTAACAAATTACAATTCCAGTCGGCGATATCTCCAGAGTTTGTTTCTATCTGAAGCTCTTTCTGTG
>LPNX010553441.1:105452-127571 GCA_001517045.1 Pseudotsuga menziesii
TGGCTGTCTGCAAGCTGATCAGGGCTCTGCATTTCAATTTGAATCAATGATGATGCCATGCCAGACAATCACAATAACAATACTTGCGTTGCAGCCTGCATGCACTGTGTGAAGAACCCGAAGCAAACAATGGAGGAATGAAGCGAGATGGCTTTAAGACTCTGGCACGTGGCCGGATTTTCAGAATTTTGGATATGGAACTTGGGGATCACTAAGCACCGAGCTACACAGCATTAAATCAATATTGATTATATGTCGTTGAATCTAAATTGGTTTAGATCCAATGCCTTTTGGATATGGAAGTCGATGCACACAGTATATGAAAATCTGCTATCACTAAGCATTTATATAACAATTTAGGGTTTAACCAGTACATAATTGGTAGTTATTTAGGGTTTAACCACCAGATAATTGGTTGTTAATTAATATAAATAAGAAATAAATATTACTTAATAAATAAAAACAAAAACAAAAATTGACATGAAATATAAAACTTTAATGGATTATATTATTATGTTTTTTAAAACTGTTTATTAATTGAAGTTTTTTGAAATCTTAATCAAGATGCATTTAAGTATAACTCATAAATTAGGTTTAACTGTTTATTAACTGAAGTTTATTGAAATTTTAATCAAGATGCATTTAAGCATAACTCATAACTCAGGTTAATCTTGTTGATTAGTTAAGAAAGTCTAAAATCTAACATTATATCTAAAAGTAATAAAAAGTGCATGATACATGTATAACTTTTAGTTAATGCATAACAAGTAACAAATAACTTATTTGTGTGACACTTAACTTATTCACCAACAACAAGTTAAATAGTAGTACTAATTATAAATAATTAAATCTAAATTACTTCTAATTCAATAATTTTAAATATAAAAACCTACCATTACTAAACACCAGAACCATACATCATAAACCATCATGTTTACTTTGAAAGCACACTTAGTTGATATTTACAAATAATTAATATTCTTCATATACATCATACATGTACACAATTGAAGGAGGGTTAAACATAAGGGTTTCGGTCTTCTCCTCTCGGCGCAATAAGTATATATTTTGAAGACAAAAAAGGTGATCTAGGAGGATTGAACCTTGCAAACCTACCATTACTAAACAAGCGAACCATACATCATAAACCATCATGTTTACTTTGAAAGCACACTTAGTTGTTAGTTGATATTTACAAATAATTAATATTCTTCATATACATCATACATGTACACAATTGAAGGAGGGTTAAACATAAGGGTTTCGGTCTTCTCCTCTCGGCGCAATAAGTATATATTTTCAAGACAAAAAGGTGATCTAGGAGGATTGAACCTTGCACCTCACACCCATTATCCCAACACCCTCACCAATATAGCACAGGTAGTTCCTATTATGCATGGCAAAGATTTTTTATATATACCCGTGACATACCTAAATTTAATATTTTTTAAGACAAAAAGTGGATCTAGGAGGATTGAACCTTGCACCTCACAAACATTTGTTAGGAATATGCTTGTTACAAATTTATTTTATACACGTCAATTCCCTCGTATAAAGTTGAGTAAAAAGATGTTAATTTCAGTTAATTGACCACATATAGTTGTCAAATTTCCATGTTTTCCATATATAAATATCAATTATAACTTATAGTTGAATATATAGTAATATCATTGTTTTGGGATATATATCTTTTGTTAATCTCTTGTCTTTGGTGGCTCTACACTTTTTTTTTCTTAAAACTCATTCTAAACATAGCTTTTACTACCTATATATTTGCGAAAGAAATTTTTTTATTGTGTATCTATTTTCCTCCTACATAATAAAAATAACTTTACGAAAGTGATATTATTTTTTATTTTGTGTTACAAAATCTCTCCCATAATTTTAGAGGAAGAAGCCGGAGAAACCACAGTATTGGGTTGACGAAGTATTATTTTTTGCCGACATGTTACAAATGTTACATCATGTTACAAGATCTCTCCCATAATATTTACTATCACTATTTTTTTTGCCGACATGTTAGGATCCAAATATGTACAAAATCTCTCTCATAATATTCATTATCACTATTATTTTTTGCTGACATGCTACAAACGTTAGTAACGTTACATCACGTTTAAACAAGATCTCCCCCATACTGGGCTGTAGAGCGCCTTTCGGCGCAATGAGTAACGTTACATAACGTTACAACATCTCCCGCCGACATTTACATGAGGAACGTTACGGAATATTACGTTACAAGATCTCCCCCATATTGGGTTGTAGAGTGTCTCTTGGCGCAATAATAGAATAGTATATTGTCTTATGTATTGTTAAATTATTAATAAAACAATGAGTTAGAGGTTAGTTTTGTAATGATTTCAAATTATCAATAATCAGGTAAATTGCAAGTATTTTACTTCAGGATTAATTAACTTTTTTCCTATTTGTAGTTATGTGTTATCATACAATGAGTTATGAGTTAGATACTAGTTTGGGATAAATGACTATTTTACTTCATAATTAATTAATGAATGCAGTTTTTGCCTATTTGTATAATGGTAGCATTTACAACATGATTCCAAATTAGAATATTATGTATTATTAAGTTAATAATAGAATAATGAGTTCTAAGATATTAGTTTTATAGCTAGCATAGATCCATCTTAACTTTGGCTTTATAAGCATTGGGAGGGATCAAATCCCTTGAAGTGAAAACCATTTTTAAAATCACCTCAAGGGATTTGATCCCTCTCGAGGCTTGATAGGACCCAGAGTAAAGATGGATCTATACTAGTAGACATGAGTTCCACAAATTCGAGGCCATGCTTAGAATTGGATATTAAAAACAAGAAAGACATCAAAGTCCCATAGTGCCTTCATCTAACTATATAGTGAGAGATGAAGTTTGAGAATATCTTCATCTAACTATATAGTGAGAGATGAAGTTTGAGAATATCTAGAATTTGAGACATTTTTTACTAGGTGTTTGAGACTAAAATAAAGAACAAAGGTTATATTTAGTTTATTGCCATACTTTTATTAGAAAAAAGGGGTTGCAAAAATGTATACACGAAGGATAGATAAATTGGTTGGAACATCAATGGTTGTAACGTCTAGGTTGTCGACCATGGAGGAATGGAGTAAGCTATAAAGCAAAGTAAGCTATTGATTTGATAAATTGATTGATCATAATTTGTAGTCAAACATCTTAATATGTATGTCAAGCTATTTTTTATTCTGTAATATATATATATTTTTTACAAGGTAATTGAGACTAAAATAATATGTTATAATTGAGGCGAAATACATACCAATGAACCGATTATCCAATGGAGGATCCAAGCAAATAGGACATAACAGATAGGTCATATAGATCAATGGATGATGCACCAATCAAAATAGGGAAAAATATCAGTTTCTAAAACAGGGAAGAGGCACATTATTGTTTGAATTGCAGGCAGGTGTTAGATGAAGCATTCTCCATGCATTAATTTAGTTTGATGTTCTCCTAGCTGCATCGACTCCACGATACGTTATCCACCTTAGTGATAGGCATGGGGTCACAAGGAACGATGAATAGATAACGACAAAAAAGGAAACAAACAAAGAACGAAGAAGGTCACTAGAGCAACAAATGTCCTACCAGTGGAGATCAAAATCATTGAATTTAATTTGAAATCATCAAATAGATAAACTACTCTTTTATAAAATATTGATATAACACTTAGTAACCTCAATAAAGTCAATATTTTTTTTCATTAAGTTATTTGAAATATTTGTTACAACATTAAAAGTTTTTTAAAGTTATTACATTGAGAGATCCTAATATGCAAACCAAAAAAATAAGTTATATATATATATATATATATATATATATATATATATATATATATACGAGGGTTATCTAAGGCCAACAATACTCAGCCTGTTGTCGAGCATTTAATGCGACTGCAGTAGGCATGCCAACCGTTGGATTAAAACTGTTTAAGATTTAAGAGTTGACATGTTTACTGCAGTAACATTGAATGCTTTGCAGCAGGCTAAATATTATTGGTCGTTATCTAAATTGAATGCTCTGCAGCAGGCTAAGTATTGTTGGCCGTTATCTAAGCTATTATATGAAATATTATTATTATATATTTACCTTAAAAAAATGTAAAATTCAAATTCACTAGATACACTAATATATTTACGCCGTAAAGGCGTTTTTCTTTGGGATCTTCTTTCTCGGCAACCGTTCTCATTGGTTCATTCTTGGTCATCCCTCTATCAAATAGCATGTTGTCAAGTGTTTTTTTCTCTTCCAATCAACTTTTGCCACCCATGTTCAAGAAGTTTTCTGTTGCTGTTTTTTTTTACCATGGGAACAACAACCTCCCAAGGGTATATCCAACAGCTTGCAAGCCAGATATACCAGAAACTTGTGACTTAGCAAGGGCCGAGACGTCCCGGTGGGGTCGCCTACCCTTCTAGCCTTGCCACAGCAGGTCATATGAGCAACCCTACCCCCGCAAGTTGCTGTTGCTACATGAGGTTCGCGTGTTCAGAAGGTTGTGCTCACTTTAAATAATTTTCAGCATAAATAACCCTTCTTATTCTTATGTGAATTTGTACAGACCATTCTTCTTCGACTTCTTTCTAACCTACCATTCCGCGTTCAATGCGTCATAGGGACACTTGTTGGAAAAATAATAACTAGTTTTATCGGGATCAGAAATCCTGCCAGAGCCTTGTTGGCAGGTTGGAACCACAAGCCATCATGGTTCCAGTCCAACGGGATAACACGTCTGCATCCAAAGGATTGGTAATTGCAAGGCTCTTTTGATTTGAATTGTTTTTATGCAATTTGTCCCTTCTCGTAAGTGTTACACGGTTGCAATGCATGTGATCTTTGAAGGCTTCAGAGTTTCTCTGATATGTTGGAGACTCAGAGTTATCAGAGATAGAATATATTCATATTGCATATGAAAATGCATAAACCTCAAACACATATATAGAAACATAGGTTTGTGTGTTAATGGCTAGTTATTGGCCGTTAAACTGGCGTTTCCCGGATTTATTTGGCGGTTGCATCTGTGGATGAGGCGATTTCTTCGTACTGTTCGTATGATTCTCGATTTGACGACCCTTTGTACGCGCTGGATGGGCTTTAATGTACCTTATTAGTCCTGTCCGTAGCATTTATCCTCCTTTTTTTGTGGAGATGCCACGTTTTAATTGACTTGATATCAATCTTATGTGGTCTTTGGATGCGTTTTTTCTCTTATTCGCATTGCTATGGTGTTGGAGCTGTTTTTTCGCCCCCAGGATGCTGCGTTTTTCGCCCCCAGGATGCTGCGTTTTTTCGGTGTTTAGGCCAGGGTTGAGGATGCCATGCATTTGGCTCTAGATTGACTAGTTCTGTGGTCATCGCTGTGATTTAGCAGGTTTCTTTGGTTTCTCTTTTCAAAGTCCTTCGATTCGGGTTGGTGGTTTCGAGTTTTGTATGCCCAATTGGCCATCTGGTTCTTTTGGTGGTCATAGTGGTGTTGTTCTTTGACCATGGTGAGCGCTGTGGTTTGCCAGTTTCCGTGGTGTAAAGGTTAGTGGTTTTTGCCTGTTGTTTTGACGATATTCCTGTTCTTCTCTAAGCTTGGGGCTGTTTGTGGGTGGGCCACGTTCGACGATTGGAATCTTGGTGATCTTGGAGAGTCTTGATCAGTCTTAGACTTTTATTGGCCGTTAATTGGTGTATTTCCGGACTTTCCTGTCCATTGATTATTGAGGTAGTGGTGATTACGGTGCATTCTGTGTCGTCGTTGTAGTTTTTCGTTCCAGGAGCAGTGCGTTTTTTTGAGGTTGCGAGTTACCTCTGAAACTCTACGATTTGTGACGGATCTTTGGGGCATTGGTTGTCCTGGTTTTATGGTGTCTGCACTATCACTTGTGCTGGGTCCCGGAATGCAGGCGGATAAGCTACATTTTTGAGGTTCAGGTTTTTGAGATAGTGCTTCTGCTTTAGATGGGATTTTGGTGATATGGTTGAAGAGATTTGGCATCTGTGCTGGTGGAGAGCTTGTTGAACGCGTTATTGGTTACCTATCAGACTTCCTTGGTAGAGGTTTTGCTGTCTTATCCGAATCGATCTTCAAGTATGTTCGGCATCTATCCTGTCTTGTGTTTTTGTTGATTCTCCTCCCTGAGAGATTTGATCAGTTCTAGGGGACGGGGTCTTGATATTTTGGATAGCTGTTTCTGGTGTGTTTCTGCTCGGATTTGGAGGTTATTGGGGTATCTTTTGCTTGTTGAGTTGGTTTTCTTGACAGTTGCACCTTTGGCATCTGTCTTTCTTTCGCTGTGAGCCTTTTAAGGCCTTTTTAACTATGGTTGCCGTGCTGGATTATATGCAAAGTTTGTAGTGTTTGGGTTATCATTTCCTGGGGCGAAGTTGTTGTAATTTGGTTATCTGTGATGGCTTCTTGGGGCCTTCGTTTCGGGATTTATGCTCTGATATCTGGAGTCGGTCTGCTGTGTGTTTCTTTCTAGAGCTGTGTGGTACTTTCTAGAGCGGTCTGTGTTGTTTGCTGCCCGGTCTCTGACTGGGGGTTCTGCGTGATTCTGTTATGTCGTTGCGGGCGGCCAAATCTTTGGCCCGTACTCCGCCAGGGCACCTGCAATGCATCAAGCAGGGAAATGGAGTGGAGAAAATGCTATCTGCTACCTATCTGTTGTTTAACCTGGGAGATTCGGGGCCTGTCATTGGTCGGGATGACCATTTGGATAAAAAAATTTCCCCTTTGGATTGTTTGGATGGTGCTGGTATGGGTGGGAGTCCGTTGCTGCACCCAATCCTTTCTTGTCCGGTAGTTTTTGTTCCTTCGGGTCAGCCGACTTGTTCTCGACAGAATCTAGGAGAAGATCTTTTTGCTGCTGAGGACTACCCTCCTGGGAAGGTCTTGGGTCTTAGGGATCGTTCTTCTCTTATTTCTCAGACGGATGGGAATTGTATTTTGGTTGAGGATGAGCCTCAGCCTTCAAAATTGGATCTCCATTGCCAGGCCTCTCAATATTTGGGGAGTTGTGGGAAACCCTCGCCTGCTTTTCAGATGTTTGGGACTAGTTGTTTGGATGGGATATTGCTTTCTTCTCCAAAACTAGGTCTTCCCTTGGATTCAATGGGTTTGCAAAATAGTGAACATGATGCATGTGATCATTTCTTTGATTATCAGAATGATAAGCCTAGCTTACCGGTTATCCAGGTAGATGTGATGGTTCAAGAGGTTTGCATGAATGCAGAGTTGAGAATTTCTTCTTTTTCTGATGTAAATTATAAACCTCTTAAGTCTATGGATCCTGATAATGAATTTGAGCATGAGCCTCATTACACTGGTAGCATTGGTCTATCTAAGCCTAAGAAGAGGATTCCTAAACCTATCAAGAAGACAAATCCTGTCTTAATGACTTTGGGGGAAGATGTGCTATTAAATGACATAGTTCTTACCAATGCTTTGACTTTGGTTGGGAGGTTTGGAAGGCGTAATTATAATGCTGATTCTCTTCATGGGTGGACTGTTAGGGTTTGGAATGGGATTATCAGTACTATTCCAGAGATTTATATGCTTCCACGGGGTTGGATAGCATTTAAATTTTCTTCAGTGGTTGATGCTGATAGGATTCTAGCTGGTGTCTGGAAATGGGATAATGCTGCCCTTCTTATCAAGAGGTGGACCCCATTATTCGATCCGCGTAAGGAAAGGTATGACCAAGTTCCTATTTGGATCAAACTACCAAATTTACCTTTTGATTTCTGGTCTGCTGATTTCTTCAGACATGTTGGGAATACTTTGGGAACCCATCTGGAAACTGATTTCTCCTATTTACAATCTGGGGTTTGCTGCATAGGAGGGGTTCTTGTCCTGTTAGATTTTCGATTGGGTCTACCTGCTGAATTGGTCATTAAATCAGGTAACAGAGATTTCTTTCAGCCTTTGGATTACTTGGGACTTCCCTTTAGATGTTTTAGATGTCATGGATTTGGACATTTGGCAAATGATTGCTCTCTATCATTTAAAAAACATTCTTCTTCTAAAATTTGGAGAGTCAAAAAAGATTGGAATCGGTTTATTGCTAAGGCAGGGATGTCAGTGGTTGAAACCTTGGATAATTGGAGAGCCAATTCAGATGGAACTAAGTCTTCTGTTAAGGTTGGAAATTCTGTGGATGAGAACCTGGATGTACATCCTGTTTCTCTTGGTTTTGATCCTTTAGCCAATCTTAAACAGATAAGTATATCTAATTCCTTGGATGATAGTTTTTTTCTGAATCTTTCTTCTGAGGCATTATCTTCTTCTGTTTCGAATTCATCTTTGAAGGACCTTGGTTTTGTATCTCCATGTAAGGCAATTGTTAGTAAGGGGTATTGTCTTCGCTCAAGTACTAAATCTGTACAGGATAATTCTCGGCCTGTCAAGGATAAATCTGGGAATCTTGAAGTTGAGGAAGGTTTGACTGGGGATGTCCAAATATTGCATCCTGATTTGAGAGGTGTTGGGGCGCTTAGAGCATCTGCCCTTAATCAAGTTCCCTTATGATCCTTATGTCCTTAAATGTTAGGGGTTTGGCTAGTCTTCCCAAGAAACTAGCAGTTAAGAGGCTTATAGATCTTCATTCTGTTGATGTTCTTTTTATTCAAGAAACAATGATTGAGGGGGATGTATTGGTTCAATATTTGGAACTTATGATTCATGGATGGAAGTTCATTTCGGTGGATGCTATGGGCAGATGAGGTGTAATTATTGTAGGATGGAAGTCTTGTAATTTTCTTTTTCTTAATGCATGGGCATTAAAAGCTGGGTTGTGTGCTATTTTATTTTCTTATGACTTACAAAAGGAAATATCTTTTGTAAATCTTTGTGCGCCCTATCTGGATAGGGAATTTTTCTGGAACAATCTGATCAAGCTGGACAGTCTCTTGTCTCCTTATTTAGTTTTTGGAGGCGATCTTAATTTTTCCTTGGGTCTCTCTGAAATTTGGGGGGTTCATGCTCAAGTTGATCCATTAACTAATTATTTCCATAACCTGTTGGAGAAATTGGGGTTTGTCGATATCAATCCTTTGACATCTATTCCTACCTGGAGTAATCACAGAGTTGGTGACGAGGGTATTTGTAAAAGATTGGATCGTCTTTTAGTCTCGGCTGATTTCCTTGATTGCGATTTCCTCCTTAAACAATGGATTGGTTGTGGAGGTGTATCTGATCATCAACCAGTTTTTCTGCAAATTTCTTCTCAGAACTCTAAGGCCCACAGTCCTTTCAAGTTTAATGCAGGATGGCTGGATCATTTTGATTTGGTTGATGCCTTAAAAAATTCTTGGGTTCGCTTTGATGTTCAATCTGCTTTATCTCCTGAGGCTCAATTTAGTGCGAATCTAAAACGCATTAAAGAAATTTCTACCAAGTGGTCTCTAAATAAAAAAGCTCAGAACATAAAAGATTTGGTTGATATTGAATTTGAGTTAAAAAGATTTCATGACAGTCATTCTTCTGGTATTTTATTAGTGGTTGATAAAGATTTATTGACTGAGCTCGAATCTCACAAGCAGGCTATTCTTCTTTTTCGGGAAAAGGAGGCCCGCCAGAAAAGTAGGGTTTTATGGCTGTGTTGTGGTGATGATAATACTCCTTTCTTTCACAAATTTGCTGCTCATAGGAAATGCCGTAACTCAATTTGGAAACTTTTTGATGATTCTGGAAATCTTGTGGAAGGTTCTGAGGCTATAGCAGAGGATGGGATTCAGCACTTTGAAAGTCTGTTTAAAGAAGAAGTTGATCTCCATCTTCCAGAAATTGTTCTTAGTGCTGGTCATTTCCCAACTTCTGTTACTGAGGATGATAATGCCGAGCTTATGCAAGCTATTACTCTTCAAGATATCAAGCATATCTTAAACATCAGCAAAAATGATAAGAGTCCTGGCCCGGATGGTATTCCTGTTGAGGTGTACAGATGCATGTTTGATGTTTTGGGTGAAGATCTCTTAAGAGTCATTGAATTGTCCAGGTTAAGTGGCAAGATCCCAGCTATTTTTAACTCTACCTTTCTTGCTCTTATTCCTAAGGTTGACAACCCTTCATCTTTTGAGGATTTTAGACCTATATCTTTGTGTAACTTTGTATACAAAATTATTGGTAAGATTATCTTGATTAGAATCAGAAAGGTTTTGAGTAGATATATTTCTGGTGAACAGTTTGGATTTTTGCTAGGAAGGCAGATTCACGATGCGGTTGGTGTCATTCAGGAGGGCATGCATTCAATGCATGTTAAATCCTTAAAAGATGTCATGATTAAGATCGATCTATCTAAAGCATATGACCGAGTCAGCTGGGTTTATCTTCGGGTTATTCTTGCAAAAATGGGTTTTGCTGGGAATTTTATTGCATGGGTTATGAGCAGTCTTTCATCTGTCTCATTCTCTTTGCTCATTAATGGTGTTGCTACAAATTTTTTCAAATATGGTAGGGGACTCAGACAGGGGTGTCCATTAGCACCACTCATGTTTCTTATTGTGGTTGAAGGCCTTGGGAGGGCTATTCTGCATGCTTCACTCAGTGAGACTTATCATGGTTTAGCCTTTGGTAATAAAATTGTATTAACCCATGTTCTATTTGTGGATGACATTGTCATGGTTAATGATGGCTCTAAACAATCTCTCTCTACTCTCTATGAGATTTTAATGCATTTCTGTAAGGCATCTGGGATGCAAATTAACAATAATAAATCATCACTTTATTTCTCCTGTATGGAAGAGTCTGAAGTTATTACATTACAGAACATCTTTAGTTTTCCTGTTGCTCAAATTGAGTCTGGCATGAAGTACCTAGGGTTTAACCTTAAACCATGCAGATATCTTATTAGGGATTGGGATTGGCTGATTATTAAAGTTGAACAAAGGATTCAGAATTGGAGCTTCCGTTGGTTGTCCAAAGGAGGAAAGTTGATTTTGATTAAAGCTGTTTTAGAGGCTACTCCAGTGTATTGGATGCATTTTTGGGTTCCTATGGGTGTCATAGACAAAATCAGAAAGCTTTGCTTTAAATTTCTTTGGGCTGGTAAACAGAACTCCTCTGGTTTATCCTGGATATCTTGGAAGTCTATTGCTTTGCCTAAATATTTGGGTGGTTGGGGACTTAAGGTCCCTGTATTATTTGCCAAAGCTCTTGCAGCAAAAAAGGTATGGGATATTATTCATGGTTCGGGTTTATGGGTTAAGATAGCTTATCAGAAATATATTTATCCATTGAATAAACTGGACTGGATAAGATCCTCTGTTAAAAAGAAAAAGAACATTTCAATCTGCTGGAAAGCTGTCCTTTGGGCTTTTGATCTCATTGGGAATTTTCTGGTTTGGAAGGTTGGTTCTGGAAATGTTGTTCGTATTGGTTTAGATCCGTGGGTTGGATGTAAATGGAGACATGCTCTGCCTATTCCTATGATAGATAGGTTACATTTGGCTGGTTACCATTTTCTTTCTGATATTGGAATTTTTGGTATGTCTGTTTTAATGCCACAAGAATGGTTATCTGCAGACACTTTGGGGTTTATTGATCCATTTGAGATTGTTGTTTGGAATGGATATATTGCCATTCTCAAATATAGTCATGTTAGACTTTCTAATGCAGATGATTGTCTCATCTGGCATTTATCTAAAATAGGTAAATATTCTCCTAAAGTGGGATATGCTGAACTTATTTATAGAGAAGTGGATTCGAACTGGTGGTGGAAGGTTTTATGGAAGATGAAGTGTCCACTAAAAACAAAAAATTTTAGTTGGTTTCTTCTCGTTGGTAAAGCATTGACTTGGGATGTTCTTTGCTTCAGAGGTAGAGAGGGTCCCGGTAGATGTTTTCTATGCAAACAGAGCTGTGAATCTAATTTTCATATTGCAGTAGAATGCCCATTTACTCAATCTGTTTGGTCTATTATTGAGGATCATTTGACCCTTAATAATCTTTGGAATGGAGATTCCCTATCTGATTGTTTTAAAAACTGGTGCTTGTTATCAGATGCAATTCACATCAAATCTTTACCTATCATTGTTCTCTGGTTTATTTGGAAAGCAAGAAATAGATCTTGCTTTGAGGATCTTGACTCATCTCCTGCACAGATTTCAAGTTATAGCTTGGGCATGCTGAAGAACTTACCGCGGTCATTATCTGTGGTCTCTATCAGATCAATTTTTGTGGAAGAAATTGATCATACTTATGCATGGGGTTATTTTGATGGATCTGCAGCTGGGGAACCAATGATTTGTGGGGCTGGAGGTATTTTGTTCATCTCTGATAGGCATCGTATATCTTTCAAAGCAGGTTTAGGAGTGGGCACAAATAATTATGCAGAATTATGTGCACTTAAGCTTCTCCTTAGCCTGGCTCGGATGCATAATTTGGATAATATTCAAGTTTTTGGGGACTCCCAGCTTGTTATTAATTGGGCATCTGGTAAGTATCGATTACAAAATCTTGAACTAGCCTTGATTCTTCAAGATGTTCACTATTTATCTGACAGTCTTGATTATGTGTCTTACAAACACATTTATAGGGAAAGAAATTCCAAAGCAGATTTTTTGGCTAAAGCAGGTGGTAGCATACTTGAAGGTTTTTGGAGTACTTGTGAACAGAGAGAGGCAGAATCCATAGAAACCTTCCAGGTTTTCTAAAAATGTTGTAGCGTGCTGTCTGTTCATCTGACAGATTGCTGGTTCTTTGGAGATTTATTGGGCATGGAATGCCTTTCCTGATATGATGCCATGGCTGATATTGATATGCATCTTTTTTGCATTTGGTGATCTCAAGCAACTTTATTTAGAGCTTGACTTGCGGGCGGTTTGGCCTCACTTTATATGGTTCTGATTGGATTTGGATATTTTATTTTCATCATTGGATGGCCTGAATAGGCCAATTTCTAGCTGATGTTTATTTTTATCAGCTTTTGACATTTATGAGACTTCATCAGCATGCTAGTTCTGCTCTGATTTCTTTGCTTTTGATCACCTGTCCCAGTTTGATCTGACCTGATTTAATCAGGAGTGATGATATAAGTCTGCTATGATCAGACTTAGTTTTTTTCATGGTTTTTTGCTTTCTTTTCTGCTGAAAAGTATTTTGGTGAACATTATGATGTGATGATATAATGTATGTAATGTAAACTTCACAGTTTGAATTTTTGGATATGGATTGTGGATTTGTGCTCATTCTGAGGCAAATTTTGTAAATGACAACTTCTTAGTTGTATTTTGTAAAATGGACTATGAGGGCCATCTACTGAATGTGAATAAAGTATTTACGATTTTTTTCTTTGGAAAAAAAAATGCATGTGATCTGGGCCTTTTCTATTTTTATTTTTTTAAGTTTTATAGTTTTACTTTTTCTGGTAGGAGAATATTTTAAATGGTTTTATTAAAAGTGTAATGCGTTGGAATTGCCATATTGGATCCTATGTCTTAATAAAAAGATGTTTTTTTTAAGTGTGTAAAAAAATGTTTTTTTTTAAATGTGTAATTTGTTGGAATGGAAGTATTGAATCTTATGTTTGAATCAAATTAAAAAAAGTAAACTAATGTCTATTTTACATTGAGGTGGCAGTGTATTGGTTGTGGTGTTAATGTGTTTTTATCGTAACGTAGCTGGTATACGGGACACGTTATTATAGTTTGTGGTTGTAATTGTTCAGTTTTGTTTTTTGTTTTTTTTCGTTAAAGATGTTTGTTGTAAAGTGGTTTCTTGGTGATTTTTGTAGTTGGATTGTGGGTGGTTCACGTGCTTGTTTTGGATAACTTTAGTTGGTATTTCTTTTTATCAGTTGCTTATTCTACATAGTTATATTATTTGTTTAATATTTTTTCTTACTATAAAATTAGTAGTGATGTGTCATGGTTATGTTTATTTTTACACTGTAAACGTAAAAAATGGGAGGAAATGAGAAAAATGATATATTATAAGTGATAGACTTTTCTATAGAGAAATATGATATATTCTAAGTGATAGACTTTTCTATAGAATATGAAAAACATTTATTTGAACATTGTTAACATAATAATAAACTTTATGAGTTTTAAATTGAAATGACATTTCCTGATATCTATATTAAATTGCAATTTCAATATATTTATTAATATATGAAAGTTGGTCAATAAAAAATAATAACCATAATCATCACAAACAAATAAAATAGTTAAAAGATACTTATAATTGATTAACAAAACTTTAATTTTTGAATATTAAATTTCATATAATAAGATTGTATAGGCTAAAGTTGGTTTTAGTAGATGATAATCATCATTATCATTGCATGTTGTCCAATAAGTAACATACATAACTTTATATGTCCACTCAATTTTAAATTTTATATGAAATGTAATTATTTTGGTATATACCAATTTTAAACCTTAAACTGGGATTTATCAACCACGTAGAGTTTACTTGAGATATTTTATATAAAATTCTCTTCCAGTGAGAAGAAAATTATATCTCCAATAATCATTTGAAAAGTTGATATGTTCATTTCTCTATCATTTTAAAAGCTCAACAATTTCTAACTTGAAGATATGTGTGGAGTATCAAAATAAAAATTTGAAACATAATTTCCGAAACCTAGAGGATGTTTGTTATGTCAATCAAATCCAAAACAATACCGTGGAGGATTTCAAACTTAGGAACCTAATCCCAAGCCTAGAAAATGCACTTGTAAAACGCTAATAGTACATCCCCTAATTCATATATTCTTTTATCTAGCATAATAAAAATGCTTTTAGCTAATGAGTTGATTTACTAACACGTCCTCCTATACATCTATCAATGCATTTATTTAAATCTCAAAATTGAAATTTACAAAAATGATACTTTTATTATTCTAAATTAATTATAATATATCAATACTAAATTGCATTTATTAAATCTATAGTAGATTAAATCTAAATTTTCAAAAGAAAACTTTGTCATTTCTAAATATTATAATTAATACCCAAATCAAATAGTGTAATTTCAAGAAGTGATTGCTTGGAATTTTAACAAATGGATATTGCATTTTTCTAGACTATCTAAGTGATCTCTAGCCTCTACTTGGTATAAATGGGAACTATTAAAGAGTCTATAAATGGAATTCAAAAATGTTTAAAGGGCATTATGATTGACTCAAAACTTCAAGATGGTTTAGCCTAGAAAAATTAGTTATTGGTTATATCTGGAATAACATAGAAAAGCCACAGGTTATCTCCAGAATAACATGAGGTGAATTATAAATTACAAATTAAAATATAATAATACTCATAAGTGGATTGTTGTAAATTCAAAAATATCTAATATTATTAACAATATTTTAAACTTTATCTTTATTGTAAATTTTTTTATTTAATTTTATATTATATATTTATTTGATGATTTTTTATTCTTCAAATCTAATAATATTGATAAGTGGATGGTTCTAAATATAAAAATATTTAATTATTTGCAAAAATTCGAATGAGGTTAAGGAACAACCGGAAGAAAAGAGAAACGAGATTTGCAAAATAATTGAAAATTATGAGAAAAAAATGTAAGAAACCCTAAACTTAATGGACACTCATTTAACGTAGATTCTAATGATGGTGTTGTCTAATTTAAATTCCATGGAGTCAATTGTGAGGCTTTTCTAGTGGGCTTTGCTATAGTAGGTTTGTTGCTCCTGCTACTTGGTGCTATAGATCGTTATATTTGCATCCACAAAATAAGTGTTTTAGTATAACACATTATGCAGAGATGTTATATTAAATGCAATATTTTTTATAGATATAATATTTAAAATTGAAATATTAGTAATGAAGAAAATAGGTGAATTTATAATGTATTTTTTTCAATCTCGGAACATTAAAGTTATTTATTTTATGTTTGGAGTTTTACAATTGTACATTTATAAAAGTTAAATAAAAATCTCATTATTTATAAAAATTTAACACTTGAGTAGAGAAATTTTCATTTCAATTGCAAAGAAAAAAGTATCACATAATAATGCAATGGAAAACATATAATGTTTTTATAAAAATAAAATAAAATAATTTTATAAAAATAAAATAGAATAATTTTATAAAAATAAAATAAACTATCTCAAAATATATTACAAATGTTTTAGGGAAAATCAATAATTTTATAAAAATAAAATAAACTATCCCAAAACATATTACAAGCAATGCAAGGAAAATTGAGGATTTATGAAAAGTCGTTAATGAAAAAAAGTTATATACCAAAATATATTACAAGAAATTCAATATTGTTGGACTTATGAAATGTGGATAATTTTACTAGAAATATTTGTGGAAGCCATGCAATATAGTCTTGTTCTTTTTAATCGAGACAAATGTCGACAAATAGATTTTTCATTGTAAGGTTCTTTCAGATAAAGTGGCTTTTAGGTAATGGGTAGGGGTAAGTGTTAGTTCTAGGAATGTTCTTTGGTCACCTTGGATTCCAATGGGATGGAATAGCAAGGTGGTGCTCTCTCGTCTTTCAAAAAGGGCTTTCAAGACGACCATTGGCTTTGTTGTTACATGATTTGTTGGTTTTTTTTCATGTTGATATTCCAATGTTCACATTGTAAAAAAAAATCATTACTTACAAAGATTATTTTCATTTTATTTTTCATATGTATAGAATTTTATTGTAAATTAAATTTTATTCATTTGGATTATCAAATTAAGCCTTATGTTATATCATTTGAGTCTAATTTAATGTCATTTGAGTCCAATTTAATGAGATGAGAGGTGTTTTGTCCTTGCTCAAGAAAGCTTGCAAGTAATTGGCTCAAGTTTCAAGTTTGAGTAATAAATGGGGTTAGGGTATCACTTTATAGGGTTATGCATAGCTCCTCTTCACTTTTAAGGTACCAATATTTAAAAAGTTATTTGTAATTATCTCTTGGTCACTTTCTTGGGTTTCAAGAAAAGAATAGGTTTTCTCCAAATTATTGGAAGAGTTTCCATTTGTTTGTCCATTAGCAAGAAATTTAATTATAATCATATCTATATCACTCTCATGGGATTCAAAAAAGGAATACGTTTTCTCCAAAGGCTTTGGAGGTGTCTCCATTTGTTTGTCCATTAACAAGATAAAGCAAAGTAGGGTTACTATCAATCTATCTTAAATCACTTACCTTAATGGAGAACCAGAGAAATCAATACTTATATAAGGTAATCATAACTCAACTATTATTAAATATTTTCAGTAAAAGGAGAAACTTTGTTGATCTTGTGTGTATAATTTTGCGATCCAATGGTCATGTTTTTCAGACATAGTGGTTGTAACAAAAATAAGATATATCATTGTCATTTCTTATTGCTTCAAGGATTTTTGTGTTTTTCCTTCATTTGTGAAGCAAATAAGCATTCCTCTTATTGCATTTATTTGCATAAAAAATTGAATATGGTGATTTTATAAATGGAAGTTTATCATTTACCTTATTTTATTTTTTAAAGAAAAGTCTCATGGAATAGGTTAAACTTTATATGCTTTGGATGTTTTTGGTTATCATCAATGAAGTGGTTAAATAATTTTAGTTAAATTGCAATTTTTCATTTTTTAAATTAAATTTTAAATTCATAAATGGATTTAGACTCTAAAATATGCCTATTGCATTTTTTTTGCAATCTCCATTAATATCTATAATACCAACAATTATTTTTTAATATCTAATAAGAATTTTAATTTGGACAAAAATTACTTAAAAACTTTCTTACTACAAACCACACTATTTATGAGTGATCAATGATGCATAATATAGAGTGCATACGAAAATAAAAACACATGGATAAGAACATGGAATGTAGTGTGATTGATAGATCATTGGGAAAAGAAAGAAAGGTATCTCCAACTTGAAAGATTGGAGGTATGCCTATTTTGTTTGGTCTTTGAAAATGCTATCTGCAAAATTAAACAACGTTTTTATCTCTATATTAAAAATTCATATGGTAATTAAGTATGATGACAATCTATATTAAAAGAATATAATTTAAAATGTAAAAAAGAGTCATAAAGTTTGGTTCTTTATTTAATTTTGAAAAGAACTTGCTACAATGTTTTTGAGAATATATCAGAATCATCCATTTTGGTTGTGAGTGGGGTTCACATTAGAAATGTCGTTATGAAATGAAAGGCTTGACATTGTTGTTTCTTAGGGTTACTTCCATTATGTTGATTAAGTATGCTTCAATTGATTATGGTACAAATTCATGGAATATGTTTTTTACAACTATAAAACTATCGATTGAGAAATTCATCCAAGAAGGTGAGAGCACTGAAACACCTAACTCATTGTTTTACTTGTTTGGTAGAAATGAACAACCATTTAAATCTTGTTTCTTTTCTCAAGAGAGAGAAATTTCTTGTCCCCAACATCATGTCAATCCTGTCTATTCAAATTGTTTCAAAATCCATGGTTTTAGCAATTCTCAGTTTAGTTGAGAATCTTCTAAATTTGGAGCATGGAAATCATGAAAATCAAGATAATATTTTGCTGAATGGAATTTTTTTTAACGCATCTTGATACACTAACCACAAGCAAGTAGAATTTGCTTCATCTTCAATGGGATAATAAGAGGCAATGCATTATAGAACCTGAGAAGCATGAGCTAATTTCTTTATGAATTGTTGGGAAAATATGAAACACATTCAAAAGTAGTGAATCAATTTGTTGATTTCATGTTACAATTCCTTAATGACTAACAAGTAAGAAAGAATAATCATTTCATCGAATTACACTCTCTTTTGGGTGATATAAGTGCTATGAAAATGTTAAATGTGTTCAATTCGTTGCTAATTTTGTATATGTTTATTATTCAAGAGCTTGTTTGTGATACCCTAAAAGGGATTTTTAAAATTGACCCTTCCTTGGCCTTCCCTACTAAATTGGTAGCTCATTTGTTATGGTACTCAAGGTAGAAGGCCAAATCTACACCATGGAAAAACTTTAGTCCATGCACTTTTTGGGGATCTGTTTTCTCAAAACACCAATTTAATTACGTCGAAGACATTTTTCATTGAGGTCTGTTTTTCGCCACCGTGACGAAAACGGTCGTCCCTTTAGCCAATTTTTTTACCACGTGTCAATTTCATTACCCAATCAACGTTTGCCACGTATTTTGGAGTTTAGAGACTGTGGTTGTGTGTTCTTTGCTGTTGTTGGGTGTTCTTACCTATCCCTTCCCCTGCCCCTACCCTAGCCCCAGCGTGAAGGGAGGACTCAACATTTCCATCCACTGGGGCGCCTTCTTTAATACCTGTCGGCGCCTTAGAGCTACTGCCATCTCCTGGCGTGGCTTCATTCTGTCAAAGCTCTACTGTTATCATCGTAGTATTGGCCCCGTGGGTCAAATTCTCAGAGTTGATCCCTGGATTGGACTTCGAGTAGTTTTCCAAGTGCCCTCCGGGACTGTTGTAGTTTTGTGTGGAGGAAGCCACAGCCACAGCGTCGAGGTCAGAATCCAAGGTGACCGCAGAATTATGCTGCGAGAGAACGATGTTGTGGAAATGATTGAGCACGAGTGCAATCATTGGCATAGCTATTGCAGGAGCTCTATTGATTCTTGCTATTGTAGCAATAGCCTTTTATGCTCTGAAGCAAAAGAAAAGAGCTGATAAAGCTATTGAAATCCATAGACCATTTGGTACATTGTTCCTATGTTAGATAACATTAAATATCAGATTATATCACATTTTAATGAGTAATTAAACCTAAATAAAATAGATATGTTTCTTTTTTGTTATTCGTTGAGAGGGCTTGGTGCTCTGCATCTCAATACGGTTACAGCAGTATAGATTTAAAATGGTTCTGGTTATATAAATTAATTTATATCAAAATTAATATAAATTTTATTTTTTTTAAATAAATTATATTAATTTTAGTTTTTTTAATTAAATGTACTTTATTTTGTAATTAAGAATTTCTTTTAATTGCAACTGTTGAAATGAGATGCTATCTACGTTTAAATTGGAAGTGTCACCACCATCATAATGCATTAATACATCTAATTGGATTGAAAGTGTAGCTTCCCCTTAAAAAATTATCCTTCCAAATGAATTCTGATAAAGTCAATATGTAAACTATTACAACATCAAGGGGAACGAGAGGTCAGAATGGTGGAGGTGCTCCTAAACTGAAAGGTGCCAGATGGTTTGCCTTCGCTAAAACTTTTTCTTTTTCTGTATTTGTAAATGAGAATTTGGTAGGTTCTATTAGAGAGAATTGGTAACTCTTCATAATTTAGGACAATTATAACTTAATAGTATATTGAACAACTTTACATAGATGTGGTTGGGTTTGCCGACTTAGGTTTATGTGTTAATTAAATTTTTTAATGAGACTTTGGCTTGTTGTAATGAGGTTAGAAAAGCCTGCTTTTCTTCTTATGATAATTGGTAACTCTTCAAAATTAGTTCAAAGCTTGGCATAGTTGTAAGTGTAAAGTATATCTAACAACCTCCACTTAGATGTAATTGATAGAGCTTGAGACAATTATAACCCTAAAGTATATCCAACAATCTCCAATTAGATTTAATTGATAGAGTTTGAGACTGTTATAATCCAAAAGTATATCCAACAATCCCACTTAAATAGAATTGATATTTTATAATTCATAAAATGATCCAAAGAAATTATGTATTTTTTTGAATTGATATTTTATAATTCATAAAAGGATTGGCAGAAGTTATGCATTTCTTTAAATTGATATATTATAAATTTTATATTTTATAAAAGATGAAACTAACTTATTTATTTCTTTAATGAGATGAAAAATTACATGTCTTCAGTTTTCTATATTGAGGAATTAGTGAAGCTAACCATTTGATATAGGCATTGATATTTTATAAAGACTTTAAAAAATATTTGTTTAAATTTAATTATAATTTTTTTTTTTTTTAGAATCTTAGTATATTAAATTTGTCTGAATTTTTATTTAAGAATTAGAATAAGATAATGCATGTGGAAAATCTTATTATGGTTAGTAATTAATAATATTGAAAATTAAATCTAAATATAATGATGGTTGGTGTTATTGATGAAAAACGTTAATAAATTTGTGTGGCAAAATCTTTTTATGAAATAATTATATATGTGACAAGGTTTTTTCAAAGTGTTTAATAGATTTTTTATTTGTAATATGACCATTTAAGAGAAGAATTTTATTTTGAAATTTCTTTAGTAGGAAAACCTAATAAAAGTGCAAGTCTTTTGTGTTGGACCTCTAGTAAATAGATGTTTTCAATAATAATTGAAGTCTACTAGGTTGAAAATTGGAGTTTAGTGTATTGTAGTGGAAAGTTTACCTTTGAGTTTTGTTTGCTTCAAATTTGTGGTGACACAAGATTGCATCTCAGTTAAAAATTAGGGTTAATTAATATTTTAAGCTAAATACTTGCATGTATTGGTTCAATAAAAAAGACTATGGCATACTACCATTGTCGTCACAATTTGTGCAACCTTATCCAATAAATCATACATTTGTAATCCACTCACTAATTTGAACCTCCATGTTAATACAAGCTTAATCACCTCACTTGTGGACAGACCTCATTCTTGTTATTCAAATCAAATCAAATCTTATTTTAAGAAGCCTTTTAAAAATATATATTTTCAAAACTTTCAAAAATTCCTTTACAAAAATGTTTTTCTAATCATAAATCTAATTTTAAGGAAGGTGGCAGAGGACTTAGACCTGCACCTTTACTCCTTCTTATTTTTCTCCTATTGTTTTAGTTGCAAGATTCAATCACAGAAGATGCAATCTATAGCATCTGTAGTTGGTGCCACTCTCACTGGCAAAGACACTTATCGAGAATGGTGGAGGAAGATCAAATCTGCCTTCATCTACAATGACCTTTGGGACGGTATTTGCGAAGGCACCACAATAGAGACAGAAGCTGGAGGGCCCATAACCAGAGACCCAGGACCTTCAGAATCCGAGAAAGAGAAGGCCATTTGGAAAACAAAAGACAAGAAATCTTTAGCTGTAATCACTGCCACAGTCAGTGAAGATGTGAGCCAGCACATATTGCCTGCAAAATCATGTTTTGAAGCACTAAAAATGTTAAAAGATCTGTATGATTCACACTCTGAAATGGAAGTTATTCAACTAAT
>LPNX010553441.1:130156-160792 GCA_001517045.1 Pseudotsuga menziesii
ATTACAACAACTAGACCAGATATTTCTTATGTTGTTAGCATACTTTCAAGGTTCATGCATAAACCTTGTGAAGAACACTGGTCAGCTGCAAAAAGAGTTCTAAGATACTTGAAGGGGACTCAAGACGTTGGACTCAAGTACTCTAAGGTGGATGATCCAGATGGGTATCAGTGGCCGCCCACCTTTCCATCTGGCTCAAAATAGTTTTTGGCATTTTTGGTACTTTACTATTTTTAGCAGTTTTTCCGGGTCCCAAACTTCCGGGGCCATTTTGAGGCCCTAAACGATGTTTTTTTGGGTATGTTGCTATCGCAAAATAGCATCTAACGATGCTATTTTGTTTTGACCATTGTAGTCCTCGGATAGATCTTTCCAACGAGCTATTGTACGCCCCAAACGGAGATCGTATGCAATAGTTATGACCCCGGGAAGTTGATGGACTAACTTACCCAAATAGGGCCCACATGACTTTTGGCGTTTCAGCTTCTAGGGTTAGGTTTTTGGTTTCTACCTTCCTGCTTTTGATAAATAAGGCCCTTCGGCTTCTTTTTGTAATGAGCTTGGTCACGGATGAGCGTAGCCGCCACATCTCTTCTCAGGGATATGCTACCACCATTCTAGCTATGTAATGTTCAGCAGTTTTACAGTTTCTCTATTTCATTAATTAATAGAAGTGTGTGTTTACTGTATCACTGTGTCCTCTGCAATATCATTGTGCATACGCTGTTATTTGCTTCTTACATTTCGTTCCTGCATAAATCCGGATCAGTGGATGACTTCAAACTTATTGGGTACTTAGACTCAGATTTTGATGGCGATAAAGAGACAGGAGTATCAACTTCTGGATACACTATGAGTCTTGGATTAGCAGCTGTTTCATGGAGATCACACAAATAGTCAGTTCCGGCAGATTCAACAACAGAAGCAGAATATGTGGCTGCAGTTGAAGCAACGAAAGAAATAGTATGGCTGAGGAAGATACTTGAAGATTTGCAAGAAAAACAAGAGAAATCCACTCCATTATTGATCGACAATACTTCTGCAATCAAGTTAGCTAAGAATCCCAGATTCCATGATCGAACCAAACACATCAACACAAAGTATCATTTGATTCGACATCATGTAGAGGCCAAGACAGTCCATCTTCGACATTGTTCCACAAATGATCAAGTTGCAGACATCTTCACCAAAGCGCTTGGACGAGAAAAGTTTGAAAGATTCAGAAACATGCTCGGACTTACTAACACCCCTTCGGATTAAGGGGGGGATTGTTGGAATATAATCCGTCAGGATTATACGTTATTGTAAATATTAGGAATATGAAAAGACTCTCGGATGTGTGATCCCAAGAGTCACTTTAGATGTATAAATAAAGGCATTCTATGGAGAAATAATATGAATTCAGGAGTTATTTCACTTGACACTTCTACTATATTTTAGTTACAAAATAATTTATATTTATATTTTTTTACTAACTAAATTACAACTATTTATTAATACAAAAGATATATATTCTATATTTTGTATTTTAAAATTAACCAAATTATCAACTTTTGTCAACATAAATAATATCAGTTTTTATTTGTATTAACAAAATAAAAACAAATTGAAGATTTCACTTTCAATTTGGAGGGCATTTATCTTTGAAGTGGAATTTTTATAAATGATAGAGTAAAATGTGTGTGTGTATATATCAATTTTCATTCAAATAAATTTTGAGATGTAATAAGTTGTAAAGTACAATAAGCACATGATGAAGGAAGACTAATTTTAAGAGGTCTAAAGAAGACAAAAAAGTTATCTAAAATAGATTGATCACGCTATAAAAGTTTGGGAAGTGAGCCCTCTCTTAAATTTATGACAATTATATGCATCACCCATAATTTTTTGAGTGATAGTGAGATATCATTTGTTTAATGATCTTGTTTGTACATAACAAAAACATCCATGCATATTGAACATTGACAAATTATTAAGGGTGACTAACTTATTGTGAAGCGTCCTTGGGAAGCTACATTTCTTAGAGTACAACACCATTAAAAAAATAGTCCCTAGGCATTGTAAAGACACTTATTATAAAGGAAGAGAAAATGTTGGATGAAGAAATGATAAAAAGGAAGATACAACATCCCTAAGGAAGAAAAAACCTGGAAGCAAATGCTATTCACCATTTTTGTGGTATAGGGGATTTTCCCTTGAGAAATTTGTGTTATTTTTACTAAATAAACCACCAAATTGTGTATGACATTACAGAAACAATGTTATTTCTAATGATCAAGTATATTTTCAAGCATAGGATATAATTATGTCTCTACCAAAATTTCACAATATGAATATTTAAGAAATAAAAATATGCTTTATTTTTATTGTACGATTATGTTAACTTGAAATGGGGTAAAAATTATGTTAATTTAATATAATAGCAAAAATAAAATGTCAACATTGCATAAGTTGAATCTATATTTTTTCATTAAAATCATCATTCAAATTTATAATCAAATTTTTTTGTTTTCAACCTTATTTTACACTTTTTGAGACAATGGCTAGTTTTAGTTTCCCCATTTTCAACTAATATTCATTAGGTTAGGCGTTTTTTCTCCGGGTCGAGTTTGAGAATCACTGTTCCTATGGTGGTCCCTCTCACCAATGAATTTTTGACACGTGTCCTCCGGTCTTCTTGCCCCATGTTCTCTTTATTGTGCCCTCCGCTGGGTTCTCCTCGCCCTCCTGGTCTTTTTTATGCTTCCATTAAGGTCAGAGTTTATGAAGCCACCCTGGTAGTTAGAAGATAGCTTGCATTGAGGTTTTCTCTTGACTGCATTGAGAAGTTTTGGAACACACGCAATGTACCAGTTGTCGTCGTCGTTAGTTGATGCCGATTGTTTTGATGTGTGCCAGGTTATTATCACCAAATCTTTGTGATTCATCTTTAGGTCAATAATAAGCGACGGGTGCGGGATCTGGAACCGGACAGAGGCCAAACCCTCGTCTTTTGTTGCAGAGACATGCGCCAACGGATCAATTTCATCCACATTGCGGAAGTGCGGAAGTGATGCGTAAGTAAGGGCAGGAGCGATTGCCTTTATACTCCTTTCTTATCAGACCTTGAAATGCTTATTGCCTGGAGGAACGTGCCTTGGCGGATACATAGATTGCCCATAGGGCCCTCCCTAGAGTATTTCCATCCTTGCTCAAACTGGGGAAGTAAGAGTTTGGTCCAATATAAATACTTTTACAACACCACTTTAGTATTGTCTTCACCACACAAAAGTTTTTCACACAAAATGTAGCAGGATGTTGTTTGGTTTATGCGACTTCATGGAAATACGCATGTTTTTGTCAAGAAACACACGATTTTATTTACAGAAGCTAGAAATTTCGTTATATAGATCCAATTTTATGGACGATAACTTTAAATTAAAATTTATGGGCCTAAATTCATCCTACTTATTTTATTTTACACAAATTGCAGGAGCAAACCGCTTGGATTCTGTGGTTTCACAAAAAATACACAGTTCTCTTGACAGGAACTTGGGATTCTTTTGACAGTAACTTGAAATGTGGTTATAGAGATCGAATTTAGTGGAAAAAGACCCTAAATTTGTCAAGAGAAATACAAGAATCTCTTCGCTTGCAAGCAATTTAGGCACACAGACAGAGGAGGATATGATCTTGCTAAAAGTAGGGCTTCTATTCTGGAGGCCTACAATGGATGTGAGGTCACCATCCACTCTGCATCTCTTGTGGAGCCTTGGCTTCCCAATCCATCCAAATTCATTACTGTAAGCGATTTCCCTTTACTCTTGAAATGAAATAAGCTCCAAGTTCTACTTGAAGTGTAATTCGGTGAACTTGTTAATGGGTGTTCTTGGGTATTCTTTCTAGCTAAACCCACATTCAGTTCCAAGCTTTGAAATTCCGTCAGTGATTTTATTTTATTTTATTTCTTTAGATGATAAAAGGACACTCTACAATTGGTATAAGTTGGCAGTCTTACTAGAAGTAATGTTTGTAACTTTGGAAACCCAGTTTCCCTTCGTCGACTTCCTATCCGCAAGTATTTCAAGGAAATGCACCCTTTTATATATAATAACCTTAAATTGGGAAACCTTTCCAATGCAGGAACCTCCTGCATTCCAGAACAGCGGTGCAAAGCTTACTTTTCCAAATGTTGAAACTGACAAACGTTATCAAGAAGAATTGGCATTGGGTAATCCTCTAGAAACAAAGTCTTGAGCTTCTTCATGTTTTCTATGTCGTGTGGAAGAATATCCTTCTCTCCATCTGCTGAAGCTAAATTTCTATATCTCCATTTTAAATTTTTCATTTCCAACCATGTTCCCTTTGTACCAGTTGTACTCCCTATTATCACTGTGACATGTAACCCCGTTAAATGTCAAAAATTTGCAAGATCTTGAATCCTTAATGCACAATCCCCATCTCCGAAGTTCAATCTATGGAGTGAAGTGAATTGATAGAAATCATTGGGAATCGCTTCTAAATACTCACAACCTGTAAGATCCAAGAATCGAAGAAGAAAATGTTTGCCTATCTCTTTGGGTACATACCGGATAGGAGCCACTAAAACTTGGTTGTGCATTCATCCTCAGGAAACTTCCTTTACTTCTGCATTATAGTTGAATCTCTGAAACAAAAGTGATCATATAATGGTCCTTTTCAATTGCAAAAACATGGGCACGATCACGATCAACTGATTACTAGTTGAGTTCAACATATAATGTTGTCCTGGTGACTTATAGGGGGGAATTAATCATGTGACTGCAGTGCTTTAACAATGAAATGGTAATCTTTTATAATATACCATTGGTCGGAATTTGGCTACCCTGCTTGTCTTATTATAGATGTCAACCATAGCATATAAAGGAAACTCTTTTTATACATTTTACGATCCAATTTATAAAATGAAATCAACATCTTGTTGTAGCTTTAAACTAGATAGTGAGCGCCCAAACATCTCTACAAACTCCTTCATACACTTGTGGAGGCAATCGACAGTTATTGGCGTATTTTTTATAGTTGGATGCATGGATGAGCATTCTTTCAATCATCTGAGAGTACACATATCAACCAACTCCTATATTTCTTCAACATGATATTGGCGTTTCACAAATAATTTTTCATTTACTAGAGGCATTGGGCAATGAAAGAGACCCATGGGCTCTTGGCTGATGGGCTTTGTGACTTGGTGTAGCTTGCATTTGAGTGGATAACTCGATAATAAACATGACGGTTGGGCTTAGCGTGGATTTGTAAAGGACAAAATACCTATTTTTATCAAAATTTTATTCCGTTTTAGTCCTTGCCTTTGGCTCACAGGGACTCTAGTAATCGGCTTGTCATCATTATAATGAGTCTGCATGCATGAAAACTAGACAAATTTTACGGATTTTCACAAAGTTATCCAATCTTTTTTGGGTTATAGTTTTATCTACTCCAATCAAAATTTTGTCACTCTTACTTGGCCTCATCCCGAGGCTGGGCAAAAGAAATTAGGCTTATCTCATAACGCATCAAGTCATAAACTTACATTTTTCTAGGGTAGTTTCAAATATGCATTAATGCTATCTCCAACTTAACATTAGTTAAGTAACATTTTTATGTTTATCTAAACTTTCATTATATGAATTTTACAGTAGTGTTTGGTCTTCATCCACGTTGTAACACATTATGTTACAACCTCACGGCAGGTGGCATGGGGAGGTTGTAGCACATTAGGTTGTGATGCTCGTTTTTGGCATACTAAGGTTGTAACACGTCAATCCAAATAGTGCATTCATTGATCCAAGCGCAGCACACTCATTGATCCAATGGAAAACACAAGAGAGCTAAAGACACTTGGATCCGAGGGAAAACACAAGAGAGCCAAAGACATTTGACACTTTGGACAACAATCGCTCTACAAATAGTTTACCAGTCTCCATTGCAGACAATGACAAGCTTGACGCTCGACCAATCTTCCTGTTATCCAAGAAGATCCTGAAAAGACAAATAACATAGTGAAAGAGAAATGATAATGATCCTTCCCAGAAAACGCTCGAGTATTGAATCTGTGCTTCTTTCTCAAGGAATTATTTCTGTTATGTCATTCCATTTACTGCAAATTTATGAAAGATAGCAGAAAATTCTATATTCATAAAACGTTAGTCCGGATGTAGGGACTCTTTGTTTTTTTTCCATATCGTTTTCATATCCAACTGGATTAATGCTAGGATGGCCTAACATTTATTTTGAAATATTTTATGTTTATGCCACTGTTATGTTTGTACCCCACCGCCTCACCACCTTGATAGAAAATGAACCGTCTCAGTTTACCGCCTCACCTCCTTGATAGAAAATGAACTATCTCGTATTTACATGAGATTAGAGCTAAAATTATGTGGCTCCACACTTCTCAGATAGAAGAATACTTTGCAATTTTGAAAAATCCATCAAGAGACTTTTGAACGAGTTTTCTCTTACTTACTCAGGTACACATTCATTTGCTTTTCATTTTTCTATATTTCTTTGTAAAATTGAGTGAGCATTCCTTTAACTAAGCTCTCAACCAATAATGAATATCATCCATGTAAACAAATAATTCTTCAATACATTTATTTAGAATATTGAGTTTACCTCTGTGCATTCTCTTGTGGTGTTCCTATATCTTGATGGGAGCATTTTGAGTCCACCAAGTAGATTCCATGTCTCTTTCTTCTGACTGTTGCTCCTCTCTTGAGAGTTCGAGCGAACATATAAGGATCTTAGTGTTAACTAAATCCTTCGGCTAGTTTCGTTTAATAAAATCGGTTCTAGTAACAGTTTCGGTGTGCAACTGTTTTTCCTTGTTTGTATATATATATGTATCAAGTCTTTGTGATCAATTAATAAAATAAATCGTGGAGTTCTATTTCGTTTCATTATTCTGTTCTTCAGTGGTATCAGAGCCATGTTGAAGAAATCCCTCTATGCAGGAAACTCCATGTCCTGAAGATTGTTGTGTTTTCTCACGGAGAAGTGCAACCAGGAGTGCAGAAGCCCGACCGTCGAAAATCTGAACCTGCGTGAATGCCAAAAGCGGGTTGACTATAGAATCTGAAGCAGAAGCAGAGCCGTTGAGAATCTGAACTTGCGTGAATTCCAAAAACGGTCAAAGAACTTACTGTAGAATCTGAACCTGTGTGAATGAAGACAATTTCTGAATATAACCCGTCTGAACATAAATTCTAAGAATCTTAACCAGAAATTCTGGTAAGACTGAAACTACAGACAATTTTTTAATATAAGTGAAAAACTAAAATGCATTCTTTAATCTCAATTGTTGGAGTAGTGCTTTCTGGAAAAGAAAATTACCAGGAATGGTTTCGAAAAATAAAGAATACTCTTATTTTTAATGATTTATGGGAGGAAGTTTGTGAAGGCAAGGATGATAAAGACCCAGAACAACCTACAGATGACAAACAACTTACAATTTGGAAGAGTAAAGATAAAAAGGTGTATGCTTTAATTTCTGCTTATGTAACTGAAGAGGTAAGCCGACATATTCTTTCCAGCACCACACATTTACAACGTTAAAGAAATTAAAAGATCTTTATGACTCCCATTCAGAGCTGGAAATTATACAATTGTTGATGAAGTTATTTAATCTGGAACTGCAAGATAATGATCCCATGAAGTTAGCTTCCGAAATTAAAGCACTTTTTCATGATATTGAAGAAAACGGTGTCAAAGTTGATTTGTAACTTACTGCATTTATTAAAGCCCTATATCCTGCATATTCTCACTACTTAGAGTCTCTACAAGCTAGTGGACATATGAAAGCTATAACTTTTGACATTCTTGTAGACAAAATTGTTGAAAGAGAGAAATCCTTTGGGAAGAAGGAATCCCTTTCCAATTCCACAATTGAGACTTTGTGTCTTGCACAGATTGAGCAGAAACCTAGAGGAGAGTCTGCTAGATTTGAACATAGTAATAGAGGTCGTGGTAGGAGACCATTTAGAGGCAGGGGGGGGTCATTATCATCAAGGAGATAGACAACAAGATGATAAACAACAAAAACATTTTCAGAATGATAAACAATATGTTAAGTGCTATAGGTGTGGTAAACTGGGTCATACCTCTTCTCATTGTCGCATTCCTTGGGAAAGGATTAGTGAAAAGAAAGAGCAACAACCTCCTGACAAAGGAAAACCACCTGAATCTACCCACTATATTGTTGCACATTGTAATCTTAGTATCAATGAAGTTTTTAACACTTATTTTGCTTCTTGGGAAGACACTTGGATTTTAGATACGGGAGCCACATGTCATATGACCTTCAGAAGTATTGTTTTGAGACATTTAGTGATCATATTGATGGTATAATTTATTTTGTTGATAAGTCACAGTTGAAGCCCTTAGGAATTGGATCTATTCGACTTAAGTTACCTGGATTTGTTGATTATATTTTGCATGATGTTCTTTATATTCCTGAATTAAAAAGAAATTTAATGTCTCTCATACAAGTTAGGCAGCAAGGGCATTCTATACATGTGTTTGATGGTATAGTTGAAATACGAAGAACATCTGATGATGTGATTGCTATGACTAGTGTTGAAGAAGACAAAGTTTTAAAACTAAAAGGGACATCATCTTTTTTATCCAACTCAGTTTTTTTTGGCTCAACATAGTGATACTCTGTCTTCTAGCTTACTGTGGCATGCTCATTTTGGTCATATTAATTATGATAGTATTAGAATTATGAAGCAACAACGTATAAAGGGCTTCCTACTATTCCAAGAAAATTGTCTCCATGTAATACTTGTATTTTAGGAAAGCATTGTAAGCAGCCTTTTATTGGTCTACTTCTAGAGCTTCCAGGAAGTTTGGACTTATACATTCAGATTTATGTGGGCCCATGCATGTTCTATCTGCAAATGGTAATAAATATCTGCTGAATTTTATTGATGACCACACCCGGATGTGTTGGGTTTACTTGTTGAAAGAGAAATCTCAAGTTTTTGCAACTTTTAAGAATTTTCATTTATGGATCACAAATGAAACTCAACTTAATATTGGCACTCTTCGCTCAAATAATGGTGGTGAATACACATCTAAATATTTTGAAAGGTACTTACAAGATAATGGTATTAAACATCAAACCCCCGTTCCTTATTCTCCACAACAAAATGGTGTGGCAGAACGTATGAACAGAACTTTGCTTAATATGGTGAGGTCAATGATGTTTTTTCAAAACGTAAAGTTGATGTTTTGGGGAGAAGCAGTACTTTGTGAATGATGTCCTTCTGCTTCCATCAATAATAAGTCTCCTTATGAAATGTGGTATAATCGACTTCCTGCTATTCAACATTTTAGATTTTTTGGATCTCCCTGCTTTGCCTTGATTCCTACACAACATAACAAATTGGGTGCCAGGAGTCGAAAATGTATTTTTTTGGGATATTCTAACACTTCCAAAGCTTATAGGTTGTATAATGAGGAGAACAAGAAATTTGTTGTTTTAAGATATGTAGTTTTTCTTGAATTTGATAAAGATGCTTCTATTGTTGATAGACAACTCAGTCATTTGGATAAATTTCCTTCCAAGAATTTTTATTATGAATGGGATAATGACCTTCCACATCCTGAAGGGGGGATTCATATTCTAGACCAGCCTGTGGATTTACAAACACCTGAAAATGAAGAAAAATTAGTTGATAATGAATGATTCTGTAGAAGAAAAATAGATGACAATAATGTAGAAATGAATGACAATAATGCAGAATCAGAAATTGAAGAAGCTATTCAGACATCAGAAGAAGTTATTCAGCCATCACCGTAGCAATTAGTTTGTAGATCAACACGAACAAATACAATTCCAAAAAGGTTTGATGAATTTAATTTAAATTTTCCTATTGTTGTTAATGAGCCCGCTTCTTTTCAAGAAGTTGTTAGTTGTATTGAATGGAAAGATGCAATGCAGAATGAATATGATGCTCTTATTAAAAATGGCACTTGGAGGTTGGTGGATCCTCCTATTGGCATCAAACCGATTGGCTCTAAGTGAGTTTATAAAACTAAATATAAGGCTGATGGCTCACTTGACAAGTACAAGGAAAGACTTGTAGCAAAGGGGTATGCTCAAAAAGAAGGTGTTGATTACACAGAAACATTTGCTCCTACTGCGAAATGGAGCACTATTAGAACTTTGTTTTCTCTTGCAGCTCAAAATGGATGGAAAATACATCATATGGATGTAAAAACCGCTTTTTTAAATGGAGATCTAAAAGAAGATGTCTATATGTTTCAACCGAAAGGTTTTTCTGTTAAAGGAAAAGAACAGAAGGTATGTAAATTGGTGAAATATTTATATGGTTTGAAACAAGCACCCCAAGCATGGTATGAGAAGTTAACTGAGCATCTTCTCAAATTGAATTATAAGCATTTCAATCTAGATGATGCAACTTTATTTGTTAAGAAAGTTGGGCGATCAATTGTGCATCTAGTTGTCTATGTTGATGATTTGCTTATCACAAGGAATAATGATGACTATATAGTCTTTATTAAAAAGGAGCTGCAAAAGGTTATTGACATGACAAATTTTGGAATACTACTTTATTATTTGGGAATTGAAGTAGATCAAAAACCAAAGTACATCTTTATTTCTCAAAAGAAGTATATTGGGGATCTATTAAGTAAATTTGGGATGCTGGATAGTAATTTTGTTTCTACTCCAATGGAATAGAACCTAAAGCTTACTTCACATGAAGGTAGTGCATTTGAAGATCCAAAAAAGTACAGGCAACTTGTTGGAAGCTTGATTTATCTTACTACTACTCATCCTGACATAAATTTTGATGTAGGAATACTTTCCAGGTTTATGCATCAACCTTGTCAAGGTCATTGGATCACAGAAAAATGAGTGCTCAAATATTTAAAAGGTACTCTGTCGTTTGGCATCAAATACTCTAAAGTTTCAGACTTCCATCTTACTGGTTATTCAGATTCATATTTTGATGGAGATAAAGAACATGGGGTGTCTACTTCAAGTTATTTGATGAATCTTGGATCGGCAACCATCACTTGGAGATCACAAAAGAAATCAATTCATGTTGATTCTACAACTGAAGCCGAATACATTGCAACAACTCAAGCCAGAAAAGAAATCATTTGGCTTCGAAAAATTCTTGAAGATTTGCAGGAGAAATAGAAGACTTCAACACCTCTCTGTGTTGACAATACTTCTGTAATTCAATTAGCCAAGAATCCTAAATTCCATGATCGAACCAAACATATTAACACCAAATATCATTTGATTCGACATCATGTTGAGGCTAAAACCATTCATTTGACTCATTGTCCTACTTCTGAGCAAATCGCTGATATATTTACCAAAGCATTGTGACGTGAAAAGTTTGAAAAATTCAGAATGTTACTAGGCATGTCAGATGAACCTTTGGATTAAGGGGGGAATGTTAACTAAATCCGTTGGCTAGTTTAGTTTAATAAAACTGGTTCTAGTAGCCGTTCCGGTGTGCAACTGTTTTGCCCTGTTTTTACTAGAAAAGAAGGTCTTGGTATGTGTCACGTACCCATACTCCGATTATCATACGGAATTAAAAAATTTCTTAAAGAACCGTGGTTCTTCTTTAGAAACACAGGGCATGGTCATGAAAACACACTTTAACATTCATACTTAGGATCAAGAACCATTGTAACAATTATTCCACCATCAACAGATCCACTCTATGATTGGAAATGCCTTTTCCGCACTGAACCTGCCCTTTCCACACTTCTCCTTCCGCATTCCCCTTTCTTCCTTCCACTTCAGAATTGGGAATCAAAAACATAGCGTGTGACAGAGTCATTCAAACCATGTTCTGCCTTCCACCTTCAGAAATCATAAATCAGAACATAAATTTTGACGGAATACTTTATCCATGTTTTCGCCTTCCTCGTTCCTCCTTTCCGCCCTCCAATGCGGAACTCGGGAATCGACTCACAAATGACAGAATAGTTTATCCATATTTCTTTCTTTTGCATTGCACCTTTCCGCCTCCCAGTGCAAAACTCGGGAATCGAAAAACTAATTTTTTACCTTAACCTTTTTCCCATTTTCCGTTTGCTGCCTTCCGCAGGTGGATTCTGGGGTGCGGAAAACACACTTTATGCCTTGAATTTTCAACCATTTTTCATCTTTCAACTTTTGCATTCCGTAGGTGGATTCCAGGTGTAGAAAACTAACATTCTTCCTTGTCTTTTCTCCTATTTTCCACCTTCCCCCTTCCTCCTTCCACAAGTGGATCCCGGAGTGCGAAAAACCAACATTCTGCTTTGTTTCAACTTCTCTCTTCCACCTCATGCCCTCCACCTTCCATAGGTGGATCCTGAGGTGCGTAAACACTTAAGTCGGATGCCTTTTGACTCTATAACCAGGATTCTAGCCTCCATGATCATAAGCAAAATGCATTGAAACATACAAGGAATATATAGATGCAAATGCATGAATATTTAACAACAGTAAACTCTACTGAAATCATTAGAAATCATTCATCATATCTAATTCATTCATAAGTAAACACATTGCATAAATAAGAATAACAGATAATACTTATCTTGAAGATGAAGTTGTCCTGCAACTATCTATGTCGATGCAACGTTCCACCCAACCATAGGCTAGTTGTGCTATATAATCTCTCAACACAACTGTCACCCCTGAGATGGGCATGACTTCCAAAAGGAACTAGGGAACAATAGACTCACACACAACCTGATCACATCACACATATTTAAGCCAACCTTTAGTTGGGTTTATCAAACTCTCCTTCCAAGTCAACATATAGTTGGGTTTATCAGGTTGCAGGCAAACAAGCCAAACAGATGGGTTTCATAGGATACTCAGCCAAGTGATCTTACTGCTGGGTTTCACAGGCTATTCATCCAAGCCAACATTCACATTAAGGACCAACCAAGCCAACAGATGGGTTTATCAAGTACTCAACCAAGCCATCATTCACAGTTGCGTTTATCAGGCTGTCCAGCCAAGGATTACACACATGGCCCAAAGCACAACAAGAAATAGCCAAGCCAACTACCAGTTGGGTTTATCAGGATGCTCATCCAAGCCAAGATCCAATTGGGTTTCACAGGCTACCCAATCAAGCCAATATACAATTGGGTTTCACAAGATATTAGCCAAGCCAATCTCCTTTGGGTTTATCAATCTACTAAGGTAGTGGAAAGGTAGAATGGCTAAGCTAGTGGCACATTCAAGAGATAAGGACACCTCCACAAGATCTATATGGCCTAGCATCCACAATAACTACACACCCAACACAAGGAAGCATCCTCTTCTCTGCTCCACAGTCCCTCGGGATATGCCTTCCCTTCCATTGCTCTTTACGGTGTGCATAGAATATTCACCAGCCACTCTTATATTTTCTTGAGGTTCCTCTTTACATTAGATTTATCAAGCCCATTCCTTGTCTCTTCCACTCCTAAGTCTTGCATATAGTTTAGACCCAAACCAGGGTGCACATCGCAACAAACCATAGGGCTTCACTCTGTAACACAAAGAAACAGGGTCTCATACCACTCTGTAGTTCAGGATAACGATGTAACACATCAATCAGGGTCTCGGTAAAGGAAAATACTTGCAGAACAACTCTTTCGTGACTCTGGATAGTCAATCTCAATTGTGAATGAAAAAATGATCGATAATGAACACTGAGGAACAACAAAACCTTCCTTGACTGAGGAAAGACGGATTGGCATGCCTCACGGGCTTCCTTGCGTCAGAAGAAAGAAAAAGGATTCTCAGACTGTAGGCTGCTAAGAAAGCTCAATCACAAAATCGACTGCCATGCCTTGCTATGCCCAAGACATTAACTACGTCAACCATTATTTTGGAAGAATTGAATAATTGAGGACAGAGGACAAAAAGGTAGCTAACGAGTTTATGGGTTTCCCCATTGACATCTATTCTCACCCTATTGGCTCAGGAGTTTGACTAACTCCCCTCCCTATTCCTTTTGAAATCATGCCCCCATCTCTTTCACGTTGCAATGCATAGATAGCTATGGTATTTTATTAAATTGTGTATTTACATGATATTCCAAAATGTGTTGTGCTCGACCAGCACGAGAAACCATAGGTATTAACCTTGATCACCTATACACAAAACACCAAACCGATGGCAGGGCCTTGGCCTTGAGCTCCTTGCCATGATTCACATACAATATATACATCATGTACAATTTCAATACCATGGGGTCAAAACCGATGTGTTACATTCACCCCCCCTTCATTAGCACTATCCTTAGTGCTTTACAAAATTGAACAAAAATGGATATGCTAATCGCATGACATCATCCAGCTCCCATGTAGCCTCTTCAGCACTGTAGTGCTCGCATTGCACCTTTACCTGTCCAACGGCTTGATTCTGGAGCACTGTGACCTTCCTGTTGAGGATTTGCAATGGATCGGTTTGGAACTCTCCCTCGGGTTCCACCTGAATCACATCCCAATTTATCACATGGTTAGGATCATGTACATATTTCTTAAGCAAAGAAACATGAAAAAAATTATGAGCTCTAGTGCTAGCAGGAAATGCAATTCTATATGCAACTGGCCCTATTCTTTCAAGAACTTCAAAAGGCCCACAATATCTAGGTGACATCTTGGCACAACTTCCAAGATTCAAGGAACTATTCCTTGCTCTCACTCTAAGGTAAACATGATCCCCAACACAGAACTCTATGTGCACTCTATGCTTATCTACATAGCTTTTCTGTTTATCCTGGGCTATTTTCAGGTTTTGCCTGATCTTTGCAACCTCTTGCTCCATTTCCTTGAGCAATTATAGACCAATCACAATCTTGTTCACTAGATTATCCCAAGTCATTGGTGTCCTACACCTTCTTCCATACAAGGTTTCATATGGACTCATTCCCAATGATGCTTGTTGTCCATTATTATAGGAAAATTCTACCAAGTGTAAATAATATTTCCACTTGTATGGTTTGTCCATCACATACATGTGAAGCATGTCTTCAAGAACATGATTCACTCTCTTTGTCTGTCCATCACCCTGAGGATGGTAGGAAGTGTTGAAGTTCAACTTTGTACCCAAATATGCAAATAGACTTTTCCAAAAATTGGAAGTAAACTTGGGATCTCTGTCAGAGATTATTGCCTTAGGCAATCCATGCAATCTGAAAATCTCCTTCATGAATATTTTTGCAATGGAATCAATCTTATACATGGACTTAACCAATATAAAATGTGATTCCTTTGTCTACTTGTCCACCACAATCATGATGGAATCATGTTTTCTCCATATCATTGGCAATCTTGTAATGAAATCCATGGAAATAAATTCCCATTTCCATTCTGGGATTAAAAAAGGCTGCAATAAACTTGTTGGGTGTTTATGCTCAACCTTTACTTGCTGACATTTCATGCACTTAGAAATATACTCAACAATGCCCTTTTCCATTCTTGGCCAGAAGTACTTCTTTTTGGCTGTAGCAATTGTCTTCTGATATCCTGGGTGACCAGAATATGGAGCTTGATGGATTTCATCTATGACAATTCTCCTCAATTCTGCCACATTTGGAATATAAATTCGGTTCTTATAGGTATGAAGTTTTTCTTGTTCCAATTTATATCCCTCTTACTTCTTTTCAAGACTTTGTTGCTGCAATTTGTCCTTGATCTGCATAGACACTCATCCTCAGCAGTATGATTAACAATCTGTTGTCTCAAATATGAATGAAAATTACTAAGAGATGCCACATGCATTTCATGCACCTTCCTGCTGAGTGCATCATCCACTTTATTTTCTTTTCCTTTTTATGTGTTTGATTTCAAAATCGAACTCATACAAAAACTCCAGCCATCTAGCTTGCCTAGCATTTAGAGTTAGCTGATTAAACAAATACTTTAAACCACAATGGTATGGCCTTAGCTCAAATTTTCTGCCCATTAAGTAATTCCTCCACATCTTGAGAGCATGTACTATGGCTGCAAGTTCTAGATCATGATTAGCATATTTCTTCTCATGATGCTTCAGCTTTTTTGACTCATAACATACCACACGGTTGTCTTGCATAAGAACTCCTCCAAGTCCTTGATTACATGCATCATCAATACACACCACAAAATATTTTCTGGGTCTGCAATTTTCATAATTGGTGCACTTGTAAGAAGATTCTTCAACTGCTGGAAGCTCTCCTCACATCTTGGTGTCCATTCAAACTTTATCCCCTTCTTTTGCAAAGAAATGATTGCATGAGCAACCTTGGAGAATCCTTGAATGAACCTCCTGTAGTATCCAACAAGTCCCATAAAAGATCTCGCGTCTGTCACATTTCTTGTGGTTGGCCAATTTATAATGGCTTCAATCTTTTCAGGGTCCATAGATATGCCCTCATCTGAGATAATTTGACCCAAATAATGAATTTTATCTTTATAAAAGTCACATTTTATCAACTTTGCATGCAACTTATGCTCCCTTAGCAATTGCAAAGTCAGTCTCAGATGTTCTTCATGCTCTTCCTCATTCTTAGAATAAATAATAATGTCATAAAGGAAAATAAGAACAAACTTGTCCAGATACTTGCTAAAAACACTATTCATGAGACACATAAATGTAGCTGGCGCATTTGTGAGAAAAAAATGTTACCACTATAAACTCATAGTGTCCATACCTTGTTCTGAAGGCTGTCTTATGAATATCTTCATCCTTGATTCTTACCTGATGGTATCTATACCTCAAGTCAATCTTGGAGAATACCTTTGCTCCTTTCATTTGATAAAAAATGTCATCAATTCGAGGTAAAGGATATTTATTCTTCAAAGTGACTTTATTCAACTGTCTGTAATCAATACACAATATGAGTGTACCATCTTTCTTTTTCACAAACAGAATTGGTGCTCCCCAAGGGGACACACTTGGCCTAATATACTTATTTTCCAACAACTCCTACAACTGCATCTTCAGTTCTTGCAATTCTAGTGTGTTCATCCTGTAGGGTGTCTTAGACACTGGTGTTGCTCCAGGCACAAGGTCAATTGTAAAATCAATGTCTCTCTTTGGAGGAAACCCTAGAATTTCATCAGGAAAAACATCCATGAATTCCTGCAATACATGAAAGTACTCCAACCTAGGAGTTATGATTCTCTACTGCCTCCAAAACATGGACTGCATACAATCTGCAACCTTTCCTACAAAATTTCTCCAGCTGCATTGTTGAAAACTGCCTAACAGAAATCACCTTTCGAATTCCTCTTACAACCCTTGGATTCCCTTCTTCATCCATGCATTCAAAATTCTTATTGTAATAATCAAGCTTAATTATGTGAGCTTATAACCAATCCATTCCAATGAGAATATCATAGGAACCAAGTGGTAGAACATTCAAGTCTGCACAAGTGACTAACCCATCCATAACTAATGAAAATTTCTCTACCACTTCACTAACCTTTCTCTTGGTTCCAGTGGCTAGTTGAACTAACCAATATTTGTTATGCTTTAACTTTTTAAAAGTACAAATCTCAACAACTCTAGGAGTAATATAACTGTGATTAGATCTAGGGTCAATCAAAACAGAAACATATTTCTCAGCAATCTTACCTTCAACTTCAAGCATAATTGACTGATGATCTGCCTGGAAGTCCTCTAGCACTGCATAAATTCTAGGGACAGTCCTTGCTACTTGACCCATCGTTTCAGCTCCTTGGACGTTGTGATATTTCCTTACATACCCATTCTCCAACAGATAGTTCCCGCGCATATGGTTTTATCCGCATCTCCAACATTGTAGAGGTTCTCTTATCTCTTTTGGATCTCTTGGCCTATCTCCCATCACTATGGATGGCTTAGCCAAAACTTGTGATGGTTTCCTTTGCTAATTTCGGAAGCGAGAAGGTTCCAGCCACAACTTGTGATGGCTTCCTTTGCTAATTTCGGAAGTGAGAAGGTTTGAAACCTTTCTTCCTTTGGTCAAACTTCTCATTCTTATTGTCCTTCCATGCCTTATAGATATTAGGTTGCCTTTGTTCTAATCGTAGCAATACTTAGCCTTCCTGATAGGCTCTTCTACAATTCTAGGCTCATCAAACTCAATTCTGTCTTTGTAAGACTGAGGTAACCAACTTAGAAAACGCTGGATTTTTGCTTTATCATCCTTGATATACTTGAAACACTTCAGTAGCTCCAATAATTTGTTTGCATATTCTTCCATGGTCAGCTATCCCAATTTCAACCCATGGAACTCTTTGATCTTGTTATCATAATACCTATTAGAGAGGTACTTCCGCTTGAAATACTTTTTTAACAACTTCCACACAATATTTCTGTCATTGATCTTCCTCACTTTCCTGAGGTGCTCCCACCAAATGGATGCTCTTCCATTTAGATTGAAGATGGCTACCCTTGCCTTCATATTTCCAGAGTAGTCTTGGACTTAGAAATATTTCTTCATCCCAAGAAGCCAAGCTTCAACTTCTTGACTAGTCTTTACCTCACCATTAAAGGTAGGAGGTATTTCCTTCTTAAATTCACCACGTGAACTGTTCCAGTAACACCTCTTCCTCTTATCCCTGTGAGATGAAGAGCTTCAACCTCCAGTGGATCCTTCAAAGTCGGATGACCCACTAGAAGATCTCTTTCTTCTTTTGGAACTGCTCTTACTTCCTTCTAGATTAACTTCCCGATGCCCAGAGTTCATCTTCCTTTGGATGTCTGTCAAACTCTGTAGCATGGTTGCATTCAACTGATTCTTCTCCTCTTGAGCTTTAATCAATCTCTCATTGTCTTCTCTGTAACTCTGCATCTCCACCCTTAGGCTTCTCATGGTGGCTGCAAAATCTGGTGGAGTATGTTAGGATATTTAGACACTTAGGAGTTAGTTAAGATCAACTTGTGTAACATATCCGTTAGGTAAAAGTGTGTTTCTTTTGTATGCATTAGTATGCATTTGTAAATATTCTAATCCGACGGTCACGATATGTTCTAGACATAGAGTGATCCGACGGTTCAACTTCTCTTAGATCATACCTACCATTGATCCGTGGCTTAACACCTGATTGGTCTATGATCTCTATTTAAAGAGCATAGAGGGTCCTTGGCTAGTTGATCGATTATGAGAAGCTCATGTAACTTTCCTTCTTTTGCATAATAAATTGCTCCGAAGTAGCTATTTGGCCGGGGCCGTGGACTGTTTCCCTCTCGAGGGTTTTAACCACGTGACAAACATTGGTGTATTGATCTGTGATCTGTTTGTGTGAAGCGGCTATTCTTGGTGTTCGGTCCTTTGGGAGTACCCTGTGTACCCTAACATGGTATCAGAGCAGAGGTCTCAGGTTCAATTCCCCCAAGCTACGCCGGAGGTGGGATGTTGGAGTATCGGGTACCTCCACATGGTATAATTTCCGCACCTCTGGGAATATAAAACAAGTGGTTTAACCACCACTCCTGGTGATAGGGCCTTGTGCTAGGTTTCAAATGTTCACCAACATTTGCAGGTTTTGGTGTAACAGCAAACCACGATCCAGTTCTACATCAGCGCAGCAAACACATTGAGCTACACATGCACTTCATCAGAAATCTTGTTCATGATCGTGTTATTGAAGTGCTCTATTGCCCTACAGATGATCAAGTTGCAGACATCTTCACCAAGTCTCTTACAGAAGCGAAGTTTTCTAAACTTCGGTCTATGTTAGGAGTTCAGGAATGTGTCATTAAGGGGGGATAGGCTCTAATGCCTCCTTCCTTCTCCTAATAGTGTCACTTTTGTAAATCCTTCAATCCTATCCCAAGTTGTTCTTAAGGGGGGATGTTAGGATATTTAGACACTTAGGAGTTAGTTAAGATCAACTTGTGTAACATATCCGTTAGGTAAAAGTGTGTTTCTTTAGTATGCATTAGTATGCATTTGTAAATATTCTAATCCGACGGTCACGATATGTTCTAGACATAGAGTGATCCGACGGTTCAACTTCTCTTAGATCATACCTACCATTGATCCGTGGCTTAACACCCAATTGGTCTATGATCTCTATTTAAAGAGCATAGAGGGTCCTTGGCTAGTTGATTGATTATGAGAAGCTCATGTAACTTTCCTTCTTTTGCATAATAAATTGCTCCGAAGTAGCTATTTGGCCGGGGCCGTGGACTGTTTCCCTCTCAAGGGTTTTAACCACATGACAAACATTGGTGTATTGATCTGTGATCTGTTTGTGTGAAGCGGCTATTCTTGGTGTTCGGTCCTTTGGGAGTACCCTGTGTACCCTAACAGAGTATCTTGATATCTTGTCCGATTAGATTTTGTTTCAACATTTCCAACTCGAATGTTTTTCCCCATGGCATCTTCCTCGTGCCCATAGGGATCCTGTGCATCATTCATGCTGTAGGTCCTCATGGTTGGGCCAAAACCAAAATTTTCAATCTACACTATGACTCTACAAAATATGTGTTAATAAACACCTTTGTTAGCTGCGTGATAATCTTAGAATTCAAAAATCACTTACAGACTGCTTACTGCAGGTGTGGACGGTCGAGATCATGGTAGAACCAGATCTACGGCCAAAGTGAATTTCGAAAATGAAAGAACAAGGAGGATAAATGGGCGTTGATTTGCGAAAATGGGAACTAATCGCCATGAAGGAGATTTAAGATCAACGGACGAAGTTGATCCTTAAGTAGATCAACGGTTGACAACGACTTCACTGGGAGAACTAGCACGGTCAAAGAAAATTTTGATGTGCGCGATAGGAAACGTGTGTAAATGACGTGTCCCCTCCCCATTGGATATCACACTCAAAGATTGGATGTATGAAAGTCACTTTATGGAGCGCGAAATCTTTGTATAATTGGGTTCACCGTCAATTTGAAGTCTGCCCTTTAACGAGCGCTGCCTGAGACCTTGGCCAGGTTAGTTAAATTTAGTGGTTTTTCTAAATAACACTATGTCTTGCCTTAGATTTCTCTTTGCATCTATTTAAATTGGCCCAGTTAGGCCCAATGTTGTAACCATTAGCTCTGATACCACAATGTCATGTACCCATACCTCAATTATCATGTGGAATTAAATTTTTTCTTAAAGAACCATGGTTCTTCTTTAGAAACACAGGGCATGGTCGTGAAAACACTCTTCAACATTCATACTTAGGCTCAAGAACCACTATAACAGTCGTTCCACCATCATATAGATCCACTCTGTGACCAGAAATTCCTTTTCCGCATTGAACTTGCCCTTTCCTCACTTCGCCTTCCGCATTCCCCTTTTCACCTTCCGCTTCGGAATCGAGAATAAAAAGCATAGTGTGTGACGAAGTCATTCAAAACATGCTCCGCCTTCCGCCTTCGGAACTCAAAAATTGGAACATAACTTTTGACAGAATACTTTATCCATGTTTCCGCCTTCCGCATTCCTCCTTTTCACCCTCTACTGTGGAACTCGCGAATCCAAAAACTCACAAACGATGGAATCCTTTATCCATATTTTTGCCTTCCGCATTCCGCCTTTCCTCTCCTAGTGCGGAACTTGGGAATTGGAAAACTAACTTTTTACCTTAACCTTTTTCCCATTTTTCGCCTTCCACCTTCCACAGGCAGATTCCGGGGTGCAGAAAACACACTTTTTGCCTTGAATTTTTGACCCTTTTCTACTTCTGCCTTCTGTAGGAAGATTTTAAGTGCAGAAAACCAACATTTTTCTCTATTTCAACTTTTCTCTTCTACCTCTCACCCTTTTCCTTATGCAAGTGGATCTCGGGGTGCAAAAACACTTAAGTTGGAAGCCTTCTGACTCTGTAACCAGGCTTCTATCCTCCATGATCATAAGCAAAATGCATCGAAACATAGAAGACATATATAAATGTAAATGCGGGAACATTTAACAACGATAAACTCTACTGAAATCATTAGCAAGCATTCATAATATCCAATTCATTCATAAGTAAACACATTGCATAAATAAGAATAACAAAGAATACTTATCTTGAAGATGAAGTTGTACCGAAACTAGATATGTCGTTGCAACGTTCCACCCAACCATAGTCCAGTTGTACTCATTAATCTCTCAACACATTGCCACCACCGAGCTGGGCATGACTTCCACAAGGAACTAGGGAACATCATACTCACACACAACCAGATCACATCACACAAAGTCAAGCCAACCTTCACTTGGGTTTATTAGACTGTCCAGCCAAGCCAACATACAGTTGTGTTTAACAAACTACATGTAAACAAGCCAAATATATGGGTTTCATAGGCTACTCATCCAAGCCATCTTACTATTGGGTTTCACAATCTATTCATCCATGCCAACATTCACATTAAGGACCATCCAAGCCAACATATGGGTTTATCAAGAACTCAACTAAGCCATCATTCACAGTTGGGTTTATCAAGTTGTCCAGCCAAGGATTACACACATGGCCAAAAGCACAACAAGACACAACCAAGCCAACTACTAGTTGGGTTCATCAGGCTGCTCAACCAACCCAGGATCCAATTGGGTTTCACAGGCTTCCCAACCAAGCCAATATACAATTGGGTTTCACAGGCTGTTAGCCAAGCCAATTTCCTATGGGTTATTCAGGCTGCTAAGGCAGTGGAAAGGTAGAATGAATAAGCTAGTGGCTCATTCAAGAGCTAGGGACACCTCCACAAGATCTATATGGCTTGGAATCCACAATACCTACACACCCAACACAAGGAAACATCCCCTTCTTTGCTCCACAGTCCCTTGGGATATTCCTTCCCTTCCAGTTCTCTTCAGGGTGTGCATAGAAGATTCACTAGCCACTCTTATCTTTTCTTGAGGTTCCTCTCTGCACTAGGTTTATCAAGCCCATTCCTCCTCTCTTCCACTCCTAAGTCTTCCATACAATTCAGACCCAAATCAGGGTGCACATCACAACAAACCATAGGGAGACACAACAACATAGGGATTCACTCTATAACACAGAGAAACAGGGTCTCATACAACTCTGTAGTTTAGGATAATGCTATAACACATCAACCAGGGTCTCGGCAAAGGAAAATACTTGCAGAAAAACTCTTCTGTGACTCTGGATAGTCGATCTCAATCGTGAATGAACGAATGATCGATAATGAATGCCGAGGAACAACAAAACCTTCCCCGACTGAGGAAAGACGGACTGGCATGCTTGAGGTGCTTCCTTGCGTCAGAAGCAAGAACGTGGCTTCCCAGACTGTAGGTTGTAGGCTGCAGGCAAGCTCAGTCATGAAATCGACTGCCATACCTTGCTTTTCCCAAGACATTAAAAGCCTCAACCATTCTTCTAGAAGAATTGAATGATTGAGGATAGAGGACAAAAATGTAGCTGAGGGTTTATGGGTTTCCCCATTGACATATGAGCTCACCCTATTGGCTCAGGAGTTTGACTAACTCTTCTCCCTATTCCTTGTGAAATCATGCCCCCATCTCTTTCACATTGTAGAGTATAGCTAGTTGTGGTATTTTATTAAATTGTGTATTTACATGATATTCCAAAATGTGTTGTGCTCGACCAACACGAGAAACCATACGTATCAACCTTAATCACCTATACACAAACACCAAATCGATGGCAGGGCCTTGGCCTTGAGATCCTTTCCATGATTCACATACAATATATACATCATGTACAATTTCAATACCATGGGGTCAAAACCGGGGTGTTAAAGTATGGGCTAATCATTGCCTAACGATCAATCTGACAAACCGTCCATTCTCCAAGTGAAACATTCTTTGCATGACAAGTTTAGCTACCAGTAATAGCTTTGATATAGTCTTCACATTTATTTGGCACCAAATGTTTTCCATTAGTTTGTTTATTGCTTTGAACAATAATTATAGTTCAAGCTTCTCTTAAATTATTTCACATGACTCTGTTGAATATCTTTTCCCTCCTAATCACTTAATCCTTTTCCCTTCAAAAACATAACAATTAGTGTTAAACATCCTTTTTAAGGTATTTGCATTGCTCTCTTATTGCAGCCCAGTTTCTTATAACCCTATCCATGCGTTAATCTAGTTTTAATTGAAACCTATCTCCAAACTGCATGGACACCAAGTGTTTGCACAGTGGTAGCCTTTGGTTTTCCATCTTGTTTGTGTTTGAGAATGGGACAAAGTGTCTACACAATGAATATGATTGACAGATGGTACAACCGACCGAAAGTTAGAAGGTTAAAGTTGAGAATTGGATTGTGTAGAACATGAAAGATGGACGGTGAGGATCAACCAACATCTACGTACACACATAATAAATATTTTCTCAAATTTGTAATTTTATGAATGAAATTTCTTATGACTTGAAACTTAGACTTAAGTTCTCTTGGTGTATGCACATTTTTCCAGTATTTTTCAATACTATAAAATCATTTACAAATAAAAGATTTCAAAAATTAACTATTGACCAATACTACTGCATTTAAAAGCTTACTCATGTATGAATATTATGGAACTCTTATATCAAGATTGCCTTAATCTTTAACCAAATATTAGAATTGCTTTTCTGTATTCTTTCAGGTACAGTAGCGAACTCCCTCGCTATTCCTTTTAAAAAAGTCATTATACTTGACTTTCAAGCACTATATTTTGTCATTTCTTTACCAAAATTGTGACCACACACAAGGAATGACCAAAAAACAAAATATTTCAAGGATAAGTTCAACCTATCCATGGTTATAAGGGAGGAGCTCTGCATCGACTCAATCTATTCTCTGAAATTCACTTCAAAACTTATAGTTCTTTGTATGTTTTGTTTTCAAAATTAAAATATAAACACTAAACATAAGCTACTAGTTACTCAATATGGGCATACTGGTGTTATATTCTCTTATGTTCTCTCATTCCAGTAGCAGTGTTCATCAATATTGCTCTTCTTCTTGTTATGCCTACCATTAAACTTAATTTCTAGTTCTCGAGCTAATTTCAGGCTCTTTTGGACACATTAACTGTGTCATTCTTGGAGTTAATTGAAAGTGAGCAGAAAATTCTACAATTGGCATGACGAAGTTTTCACAGATCTGTGTTTCCAACCTCATTGAAATGAAGTGAAGGCCTTCATATCATTCTGGAATCCATGAAAATCCTTACAAGTTCTTGGGTGCAGGAATTTGTGCTTTAATTGCTCCATTCAATGGAGCACCCAAGTTGGTTCTCATGGTTAGATTTCATACACTTAAGAACAAAAGAATCAGATCCATAGATGATCTATTTTCATTCCAATTAATAATTTTACACCAATGATAGCCCTCCAATTAAATAGTGCTCCACTGAGAATTTTTCCCATTCAATGTACATCAATAACCTCTAGTTTCAGATTCCTTAGTCGTAGACTCATAGTAGCTATTGTTCCAGCAATGAAGAGCATTTTCACCACTCTAACATCTTATCCCGGCGCACACATTAGTCATAGATTGACAGACCGATAGATTCGATTCATTATGCTTGGAGGACAATGTGTTAGGAATCATAGGAGGTCCTACGATAGAGGGTCGGGTCCATTTCAGAGAGTTGGATCATGTATGGGAGCTGGACATTAGATCATGCATGGGTTTTGGATCATGCATGGGACCTGGATGTTGGATCATGCATGGGAGCCTTGTGTAATTTTTATTGAGTGAGCAGTTGTCCAAAAGAATATCTTGGGTACAAGATTCAAAGCAAGCACGTGTTCAACATGGGAGTGCTTGTCACGATGGATGCTTGATTTTTTAATTTTGTTTTCAAATATGAATTTGGGCATGTTAGGATTATTAATCCTCCCTTGGTCAATTGTCTATTAGATTAATTAGCCTAACTTATGGACCTTAATTAATTAATTGTGTCCACTAGTACAATTGGGTCCACTTGACCTAATGGAGCCACATGTACCAGTTACTGGAGTGTGGGGAACACTGCTAGAGGTTAACTGCTACTTACTGCATGTGCATGCATCGTTTTGGGCGCCTTGTAGAGGAACCCCTACAGTTTAGGAGCCATTGGAAGTCCCGACACCAACCTACTTCAATTAGTTGGATTTAGTACTAGTTAGTCTCAGTCAGCCCCCAGTTACTTTCAGTTAGTTCACAATCAGTTAGCTAGTGCATGTCTTGCATGGATAATGCATGGCTGCATGTGGAGTAGGTGCATTTTCCCACCTACCACACTCAGTTGCACTGAGTTAACTAGCCATCACTGATTGATTGAGTTGGTTGAACATCTGGGAGTTGATTTTGGACTCTGATATTTATTGAGACACCATGAGTTAGAGATTCAGTTAGATACAATCAGATCTGCATGGTAGATTCGAATTGCTCCCTAATGCATTCAAATTCTTCCTATTTGTAAACTATTGTAACATTGAATTATTATTGTGAATGATACTGTAAATTTCTGAGCAATACTTGTCTGTTTCCTATGTGGTTTGTTTTGTTTAGTTTGTATCTTCATTCTCCATTTACTGCAGACATTATTAGAACTATCTGCTTGAAGATATAAATGGAATTCAGATTCTAATATGGTATCAGAGCCTTCTCAGGTAGGTTTCATGCTTGTTTCTCCCCATCGAACATCAGAAGCAATTGGGTTTCCACAGAAGTCCCCTATGATGATTTTCTAGCTCTAGATTTATTCATAGCAGCAGAGAGGGCGTGAGGGACCCTGAAAACATGTTCACGTCAAGAGGAAAAGAATGATTCTAACAATTCATATGTTTTAGTGTGTTATTGCAGTGAAATTAATAGGTTCTACGTAGCTTATGCGAAGTATTTGCAGTCTTTCAGTCGAAGCAATTATGAGTTCTCAAAATCCTGAACCATAGATCCTCAACACTTCAAATTATCTTTATTGGAGGATTGATATGCAGCTGGCCTTGCGCAAGCATGGCTACCATAGGATCATACATGGATGGGAGCCTGAGCTTCATTACCCATTTGAAAGGAACAAGTTTCTAAACCGTTGTGATGAAGCATTCAGGTACTTATGTACTTATATATCCAGAGATCTCCTCTTCCACCTAGAAGGATTGATGACTCCCAGAGAATCCTAGGAGAAGCTTAATAGCTTGTTTAACAAACAAGATGAGATTCGGGGACACATTCTGGAGAATGAGTTGGTATCTTTACATCCCAGCAGTTTCAAGACTATTGAGCAAATATCTACTAAATTCAATTCTCTGGTACTTCAATGCAGACAGTGCGGAATAGAGCGGAAGGATGAGCAAAATGTCCTTTCCATAGTCAGCAAAATAGGCCCTAAGTATTCTGTATTTGTTTCCATATATCATTCCAAGTGAGAAAACTTTCTTGATTTGAAGGTTCCTTCTTTAGATTCTTTTTCCAAGTCCTTAATCAAGGAGTAAGACAAGTTGATTCGAATGGGAGTCATAAAGACATCCAAATATCAAGATTGCCTAGTTTTTTACTCTTCCAAAGTGCAAGCAAAGGGGAAATCAAAGAAGAAGGAGCCAAAGGCAGCTGATTCAAAGCCTAAACAAAATCAACAAACTTTCAAAGGGTCCTTGTCACGTCCCCATGCCTCCGGACGGCGAAGAGGACGCGACTACAAGCTTCAAACACCTGGGCTAAGAGCCCCATGAACATATGCATACACACAATTGTTGAAACAGAATGCTTAAACTTGTATATTGAACTAGAATATGCTCACATGAATATTTATCACGCACAGATACAATCATCTATCAGACACAGCGGAAACATCATACATTCAAACAAGCATTCATGCAACATGTTCATCGTATCATTAACAGAAATTAAGGTTGCAGAAGTAAAAATGGACAAGATCACTTATCTTATGAGGAACTCCTTCTGCAACCAGCTACGTCGCTACAACGTTCCACCCAACCATAGGCTAGCGTGCTCCTTAATCTCTCAGCAACGCTGCCACCCCCGAGCTGGGCATGATTCTCCAAGGAATAAGGGAACTAGCAGACTTACACATAGCCAAGGGTGTACATAACACAGCCAAGCCAACACAGTTGGGTTTATCAGGCCATCAAGGAGCTAGAGAAGGCAAATTGCTAAGCTGGTGAGCCCATTACAGAGCCAAGAACACCTACACCAGAACTAGCCTAACCTCTAAGACACCCAAACACACCCAACACAAGGAATCAGTCCCTTCTCTGCTACACAGTCCCTCAGGCCCTGCATTCCCTTCCAGTGCTATTCAAGGGTGATGGAGAAGAAGGCCAACCCTCTAGCTCTGTCTGTGTGGTTTCTAGCCACCAGGTTTATCAAGCAACCCAAGCCCCCATCCCTGCTCCTTACACGGTCCGAAGACCAACCATTGCACACAAAAAATTAAGTCAGCTGTCACAGCTTAAACAGGGAAAACGAATTTTGAGTCATTCTTGGCCCTATCGTGGCCAAAATGACTCTCAGGCGAATTTACAACAGTCCCCAACATGTAAGGAAGACCACAACAACCACAGCCAACAACGTGGGAAAACACAGCCTGTCCTGGGCATGAGATCCCTATGAAAACATTTACAGACCACACTGGGGAAGAAATTACATTCTCCCATCCTGTGGACGAGCGTGAGCAACAATGCCGAACCCAAAATCAGCCGGTGGGGAGTGGATACGACCACATCATCCGCAAATCCGCGGGGAAAGAAACTACGTGGGTAAAACCCAAAAGGTTCTGTGCGTGAAGACGAAAAACGGGAGAGAATCCCTCTGCGTGAGAATGAACAACAATGGAGGGGATGAAAATTGCAAGTGCATGAGCGATTTTGCACAGTCTTGGGGAGAGTGGAAAAATCCCTGCGTGAATGATGGCAATCGTTTTTTTTCCAGCCATAGTGAAGTCAACCATGGTGGAGTGTGCGTGTGGGTGAGGACTGACAGTCCTGCCACTCCACTCCCAAATATCATAACTGCCTCAACCACCAGCAGCCTTTCTTAATGAAAGTGGTTGGAAATAGACAAGGGAAGAAGACACATGGGTTTTTCTCTCATTGGCCAAGGTTTGACAAATTTCCCACATCCTTATCCTTGGGAAAAATTATTCCCTTTCTCATTTTAGTTGCCGCGATCGTAGCTGGTCGGGTTCATTTAATTAATTATAGATGCATATTTACATGATGACAACATAATATATGCCGCATGCTCCGATATACCATCGGTGGCAATTTAAATCCAAAACATAGCATAACCGATCAATGGCGGGGCCTTGGCCTTTAGCTCCGCACCATGATCATTACAATATGTACATCATATACATCTAATGTAACGGGGTCAAAACTGGGACATTACATTCCCCTCCCCCTTCAATAGCACTGTCCTCAGTGCTTTACAAAATTGGACAAAATGCTACACTGGCATCGCCTCAGTGTACCGCAAAATTGAACAAAAATGGATGGGCCAATCGCATGGCATCCTCCAGCTCCCATGTAGCCTCTTCAGGTCCGTAGTGCTCCCATTGCACCTTTACCTGACCTATGGCTCGGTTCCGGAGCATTGTGACCTTCCTGTCGAGGATGCGCATTGGCTCGATTCAGAACTCTCCCTCGGGTTCCACCTGAATCACATCCCAATTTATCACATGGTTAGGATCACGTACATATCTCTTAAGCAAAGAAACATGAAAAACATTATGAGCTCTAGTGCTAGCAGGGAATGCAAGTCTATATGCAACTGGCCCTATTCTTTCAAGCACTTCAAATGGCCCACAATATCTTGGTGACAACTTGGCACAACTTCCAAGTTTCAAGGAACTCTTCCTTGCCCTCACTCTGAGGTAAACATGATCCCCAACACTGAACTCTCTGTTCACCCTATGCTTGTCTGCATAGCTTTTCTGTCTGTCATGTGCTACTTTCAGCTTCTGCCTGATCTTTACGACCTCTTGCTCCATTTCCTTGAGCAATTCTGGTCCAAGCACAATCCTGTTCACTGGATTATCCCAAGTCAATGGTGTCCTACACCTTCTTCCATACAAAGCTTTGTACGGACTCATCCCTAGGGATGCTTGATGTCCATTGTTATAAGCAAACTCTACCAAGTGTAAGTAATCTTCCCACTTGGTTGGTTTGTCCATCACATACATGCGAAGCATGTCTTCAAGCAGCTGATTAACTCTTTCTGTTTGCCCATGTGTCTGAGGATGGTATGCAGTGCTGAAGTTTAGCTTTGTACCCAAATCTGCAAACAATCCCTTCCAAAAGTTGGAAGTGAACTTGACATCTCTGTCAGATACTATTGCCTTCGGCAACCCATGCAATTTGAATATCTCCTTCATGAATATCTTTGCAATGTCGCCAGTCTCATATGTAGGATTAACCGGTATAAAATGTGCTACCTTTGTCAACTTGTCTACCACAACCATGATGGAATCATGTTGTCTCCAAGTCATCGGCAATCCTGTAATGAAATCCATGGAAATAACTTCCCATTTCCATTCCGGAACTGGCAAAGGCTGCAACAAACCTGTTGGATGTTGATGCTCAACCTTTACCTGTTGACATTTCATACACCTCGAAATGTACTCAGCCATATCCCTTTTCATACCTGGCCAAAAGTACTGCCTTCTAGCTGTAGCAATTGTCTTCTGATATCCTGGGTGACCAGAATACGGAGCTTGATGGATCTCATCCATAACAACTCTCCTCAAATCTGCTACATTCGGAATA
>LPNX010553441.1:160986-189246 GCA_001517045.1 Pseudotsuga menziesii
GTTTGCCTAGCATTTAAAGTAGGCTGATCAAACAAATATTTCAGTCCACAATGATCCATTCTGAGCTCAAATCTCCTACCCATCAAGTAATGTCTCCACATCTTGAGAGCATGTACTATGGCTACAAGCTCTAGATCATGAGTGGCATAGTTCTTCTCATGCTCCTTCAGCTTTCTTGACTCATAACATATCACGTGGTTGCCTTGCATAAGGACTCCTCCAAGCCCTTGTTCGCATGCATTGGTACACACCACAAAATCTTTCTCTGGATCTGCAACCTTCAACACTGGTGCACTGGTGAGAAGACTCTTCAACTGCTGGAAGCTTTCTTCACACCTCGACCTCCATTCGAACTTCATCCCCTTCTTTTGCAAAGAAGTGATGGCATGTGCAACTTTGGAGAATCCCTCAATGAATCTCCTGTAGTATCCTGCAAGTCCCATGAAAGATCTCACATCTGTCACATTTCTTGGAGTAGGCCAATTCATAATGGCTTCAATCTTTTCCTGGTCCACAGATATACCCTCCTTTGAGATAATGTGACCCAAAGGGGCCTAACATTCACATGGGAGATGATTCCCAGATTCCAATAGAAGGAAGGGGCTCAGTTAGAGCGAAGCATGGTGAGTTCAAGAATGTCTTATATGTGCCCTCCCTTGCTACTACCCTGTTATCAGTTTATCAGATGAATCATACAGGCTCTCCCAAGAGAGTTACATTCGATTTAGAGACAATTGAGATTATAGAAAAAGCCAATGGACATCTTGTAGCGAAAGGAATTGCAAATCACTCTACCAAAGCTTATGAGTTCTCACATTTCTTACTTGTTTCTCCTCCTACAACTTTATTGTCTCATGCTAACAACACTAGCAATATTTGGCATGAGAGCTTTGGGCATCTCAATTTCAAATATTTGAAGTTGCTCCACAATGATAAAATGGTTGAAGGTTTTCCCTCCATCCAAACTTCTGATGGAGTATGTGTTGGTTCCTTGGTAGGTAAGCATCCAAAAAAGAAGTATGATGTTGGGAAGGCACATAGAGCTGCCTCTATACTTGATTTGATACATAGTGATGTAGTATGACCTATGCCCATAAACTCCATTAATGGTTGCAGGTACTTCCTCACCCTTATTAATGGTTGTTCTAGGTACTGCTCGATCTACTTCATGAAACAAAAATCATAAGTTTTTGAAACTTTTAAAGTTTTTAAGGCTATGGTTGAGAACAATTTCAATAAGAAGATCAAGTCAATAAGATCTGATAAAGGAGGAGAGTACATCAAAGGATATTTCCAAACGTTCTGTGAATCAGAGGGGATTCGAATGGAACAATCAGTTCCATACACACCACAACAGAATGGTGTGGCTGAGAGGAAGAACAGATCACTGAAAGAGATGGCAACATGCCTTCTCCATTCCAAGCATCTACCTCCTTGTCTTTGGGCTAAAGCAGTAAATTGTGCTTTTTATTTGCTGAATAGGGTACCCCACAAGTCAGTGGTTGGGGTCACTCCATTTGAATCACTGCATGGGTATAAGCCCAATGTCTCTCATTTGTGAGTTTTTGGTTCCAAATCTTGGGCCAGAATACCACTTGACAAGAGGAAGGAATTCCAAGCCCAAAGTAGCGAATGCATTCTGGTGGGATATGCAGAAGATGCAAAAGCTTACAAACTGATGGAGGTTGCAACCAGAAGATGCTTCATTGAAATAAGTGTCCATTTTGAAGAAGATCGGCTGCATGATACTCCTCCAGTAGCACATGAAGGTATAATTATTTCTACACCTATTTTTTATGATGATGATGATGTGCTATAGGTTTCAGATTCAGATGAAGAATATCACATTCAACATGATCATGTTATTGAGACTGAATCTCAAGAGATTCTAGATCTAGATCTAGTACCTATTCCTAATTTGAAGCCTAAACTCAGATGGGCTCAAAAGATTCTTGATGCAACTGTAAGTGGTGCTGGAGATCCAGAAGACAGAAGAAGAACAAGGTCCCATTATCAAAATGAGCATGCTGCACTATCTCTCACAGATTCGCTCTCTACAGTATGGTGCAGCAAAATTCTAGGTCAGTGCTACTTGATGACGGTGAATGATAAACTACATGGCCCACATAAGATTCTAGATCCAGATCCAGTACCTATTCCTAATTTGAAGCCTAAACCCAGATGGGCTCAAAAGATTCTTGATGCAACTGTAAGTGGTGCTTGAGATCCAGAAGACAGAAGAAGAACAAGGTCCCATTATCAAAATGAGCATGCTGCACTATCTCTCACAGATTCGCTCTCTACAGTATGGTGCAACAAAATTCTAGGTCAGTGCTACTTGATGACATCGAATGATAAACTACATGGCCCACATAAGCAGAAACTTCATCATTCCCTACCTTCACCATCCAGAAGAGACAAACAAAGTCATCAGTTCATAAGTACATTGAGAGGTCCACTCATGGACCATGCTGCTGCAAATTTGCAGCAGTGTTTTTTTCTCAAGTTATTTTTCTAAGGAGGAAGCTTCTTTCTTCTAAAGATAGCTTGCAGTTTTCTATTTCCTACTTTTTTTTTTGGGGGGGGGGGGGGTTTCCCATGAGGTTTTCCCCTATTTCCTTGGTTATATTAAGCTGTATTTTTTACTATCTTTTAGATTGTATTTGGGTGACCTATGGTCTTGTTAACAGGGACCACAGTTGTCCAAGTTAGGATTCAGGGGGGGTGTTAGGATTATTAATCCTCCATTGGTCAAATGTCTATTAGATTGATTCGCCTAACTTAGGAACCTTAATTAATTAATTGGGTCCACTAGTACAATTGGGTCCACTTGGCCTAATGGGGCCACATGTACTAGTCATTGGAGTGTGGGGAACACTGCTAGAGGTTAACTGCTACTTACTGCATTTGCATGCATCAGTTTGGGTGCCTCCTAGACTAATCCCTACATTTTAGGAGCCACTGGGAGTCCCATCACCAACCTACTTCAGTTAGTTGGAGTTAGTACTAGTTAGTCTCAGTTAGCCCCTAGTTACTTTCAGTTAGTTCACAATCAGTTAGCTAGCGCATGTCTTGTATGGATAATGCATGGCTGCATGTGGAGTAGGTGCCTTTGCCCACCTACCACACTCAATTGCACTGAGTTAACTAACCATCACTGATTGATTGAGTTAATTTTGGACTCTGATATTGATTGAGACACCATGAGTTAGAGAATCAATTAGATACAGTCATATCCGCATGGTACATTCGAATTGCTCCATAATGCATTTGAATTCTTCCTATCTGTACACTATTGTAACACCGGATTATTCTTGTGAATGATACTGTAAATTCTTGAGCAATACTTGTCCGTTTCCTGTGTGGTTTGTTTTGTTCAGTTTGTATCTTCATTCTCCATTTTAATGCAAACATTATTAGAACTATGAAGATCTAAATGGCATTCAAATTCTAATAGGGCATTGTTAGAACTTGCAACCAATACTCTTAATCCAAAGCATAGTTTTCTAATTATGTTTTGAAATTGTTAGATCTTGCAACCAATACTCTTAAACTAAAGCATAATTTTAAGGCAGGGACTTGCTACCTTTAACAATTCTCCTTGTTAACTTTACACGACATGTATAACTTAATGGGTAACTTTACCTAACATGCATAACTTAATGGGTAAAAAGGAAAGTATATTGATAAAGTAAAGAGGCCCTTTTTTAAATAAAAATTATTATAAAAATTATTCATTATAAACTGATTTTTATAACTTTTATTAATTGACCTTTTAGATTAAATGGACACGGATCAATTTTCCTTTTTCGAAATAAAAACAAAAGAACATTAAGTTAAAATTTGATTGGTGGAAGAAGAAAAGGACATGAGCACATTGCAATGTTTCATCGGGTTAAGAACGTGAGTCTATGAAAAACTTGGTGAGGTTTTATTACCGAACTAAGCCACTTTTGGTAGCGAATTTTTTCAGAGAGATGGTAAAAGCGTTGTTGAATCTTAATACTGGGTCAAAAATAAAAATATTGACATGTAGATCTGGGTGTTAATAGATACTTTATGGTATTTGCACCTTATTTTAATTTAGATATTCTCTTATATAAATATTTAATTTTTGTAAGACACTTCATTTTTTATCTTTTCTTCTCTCGATTTTGATTTAGCAGTTGCTTTCACACTCCTGCAACTATTTTTTTAGTCCTATTCACCTAATTTTGTGGTTCTTTGTTGGGCATTTCTAAAATTAACTTCTCCTTTATAAAAATGAATGGTCATGTTCATAACTGGTAAAACACATATAATATGATCTACGCAAATTTACAATGATATCTTGAAACAAGGGTATATTTCAATATTCTTTTCCACAAACATGATTTTCTTAGATAAAAAGGCCTTTTTGTAGATCTAAAGATGACCAAGTCCCATAGTTTACAAGCCTTGTTCCTCATGCAAATGCACTTTATTGGCCTTGGAAGGATCCTTCTATCAATATGAATAGACAAACCCTATTTAGTTGTACTTTTTCTCCTCCAAAATTTTATTAAACATGGATATGTGAATCATATTACTCACCTTACACAAACAACATAGCGCAACAAATATTTTGATAAAATAATACTTTCAATATTTTTAAATGTAGGTTCCCTTATTCCTGGTCTGATACTTCAAAGGAGCCTAAGAGAATAGTAAAATACTATTCTCTTGCAAACCAAAAAAAACATGAATGACTGAATCATTTTATATAATAAAGTTCTATGAGTGAGTGATTATTTGTCCGGGATTGACTAAACCCATATGAACTTGAAAATGCCCATACAAAGACGAAAGGAATCTAGTGACACTAAAAGATGGCATTCAAATCCTATAGTGTTGAGAGCAATTCTTTCAACAAAAATCATGCGTTCTCAGTTCCTATGTTCACTTATATGTGCTATAACCCTTCTAAATACAACATATATAGGAACATGAATTGAACATATTAATACTAAATACTTAACTAGGCATGCAAAACACAACCACCTATGATTATATATAGTAAAATAACAAAATTTCACGAGGCATGAATGACCACAACCTTCAAACTAGACACACTCAATGTGCAAAAAAAACACATTAAGACAACTTGTTTTAATAGTTTTGGTTAATCCTTAATACATTTGGAATAGTTTTGGTTAAATAATTAATACCCATTTCATTATAACAACATTTCCATTAAAATGCTCACATGAATCTCAACAATTAAAGTTTTTCAAATTTATTATTTTGTTCTCTAATGTATTCTACTGTAGTTAAAAAGTCGAATCACTAACCCACTTTTGAAATTTAAACCATGAATTAAGAAGCCAAAGTCATTACTTAATGGCTTATACATTTTAAAAGGGGTCTTGCTATATCGATGCAAATAAGAATGTCGATGGTTTATTGTTTTGTATTTAGAAGTTGGTGCTTGCTATTTTGACCAATATTTAGTGAAATTGGGAACAAATATACCCTTACAATGTCCTTTCCCTATGAGAAAGCAATATTGGTTTATTTTAATCTATACTATTTTTATAACATTATAATGTCGTGCAAGTTGTAGCATACATGGTTCATATTCATGAAATTATTTTGCTTTGTTAACAAATGGCCATTGAAACATTGTAAGAAATCGATCATGTGATTTTTGTAAGTTGGTTTATTATTTGTATACATTCTTTCAACTTCATTCTAGTCTAAGACATGATATTGGCTTTTTGGGAACCTATGTTTGGAGAGAATTCTAATTGTCAAGATGACGGACCTCTAATCATATGGGATGCTTGCATAAAATATTTTCAGAATGAAGTCTTAATAGAGTCTAAGAGTTGATAGTCCCATGTAGTAAGCCTATGGATGTTGTTAGATAAGTAGTTTAATTTTACACAAATATAATCATAATTTGAGATGAATTTTCTCACTGGTTCACCACTAATTTAAGATCCAATGATCCTTTAATAGAGCATAATAAAACACACATGATAATGAAACACAAATAAAGACAACGAGGCCATACAGATTTAAAGCATACAAGGAGATCATGACATGGAGAGACATGGACAAAATATATAAGTTGGTTGGGTAAAAGCCATGTATATCATTGGTATAGATGCACTTCAATAGAATAAAAGTTCAACCCAATATTTTAATTTCCCCATAAATCTTCACTTGGATTTATTATACCATCCAAGGCAGGTATATAGCTATCGTTTAGTGAAACAATAGTTTTGTCCTTAAATAATTTATATATTTTTTAAAAGTTTTACTTAACTTTTATAAAATTCATATATTAAATTAATATTTTTAAAATAAAATTATATTTTTTTATTTTTTAAAATCTACTTTCGATTGGTTCATGTTAATGATTTGACTAATTTTCTCTAGAGTGAAAATAAAATTGTTAGATATAAAAAATATTTAAAAATATAAAAAAATAAAAATATATAACAATGTGAGGTGTCTTGTTTATTAAATAGTCATAATGACTAATCTTAATAGTTGTGACAATCATATCACAATGATTGACTATAACTATATCACTATATACAACTTTTATTTAAATATAATAAACTTTATCTCTCTCTATATATAAACATCAATATATTATAATGTTTTGTCAAGTGCCTTATTTATTAAAATAGCTATAATGACTAATTTTGATATATGTGACAATCACATCATAATGATTGAATATATTTATATAGAACTTGTATTTAGATATAATATACTTTTAAATATATATAAAATCTTTAATATATTAAAATATTTTTTATATAAATTTTTAAACTAAAATTTTCAAATATTTATTTTGATATTCAATTAAGTTTTTTTCCACATTTCATAAACTAACATATTAATGAAACTAAAGATTGACTTTTTCTTTTAATATTTATTGGTTTATTCAAACAAATATTATGATTGATGTTTTAATTAGTTGACGTTATACTAGAGATTTACCAAAGTTTAATAATTTATTTAGCCTTTTTATTATAAATAAAAAAAATTATATATTTTATTTTGGTAAAATTTTGTTACTAAAGAAATGCAAATTTTATAAAATCTTTATAAATTATTATACAATTAATATCTTCAACATATAATACAATTTTGATTTTTCTAAATGACAAATGAGATTTTCTTATAACTTTTTATTTATTATCCAATTATTTTCATGTCAAACTTTAACTTTAACTTTGGCTTATATATAACTATTAGATCAAAACATTTCAAAATAATGAGATTAAATTTGGGTTATAAATATATAACATACACAAAACTGAAAAATAAATAATTATCATTTATTTCAGCAAAAAAAATGTTAATTTTTATTTTAAAGTTTATGACCAAGTGGGTCAAAGATGACTGTAATTGAAGAATTATTTATTTTAATAATTAATAAAAGGAGACACCTATTCACAGGAGACTGTTAAATGAATGTTCATTACCCACTAGGAGGAAGGAGCAGCTGGAGAAGGTTGATTGACAAGAGGAAGCACTGACATTCACTTTCTAGCTGTTGCACGAGCATAATCCCTAAAAAATTGGGCATGTTCCCTGAGAGGGGGAATTGAGCTGGGTAGCTCATTAAATTCTAAAATTGACCCAAAGACCTAGGCAATCTTATATAAACCATCAAATTGAGCAGGAGGCTCACCATTCATTCTGATTTTATGAGAGAATGAACTTTATGATTGATACAAACTGAAAAGTCAGGCACTTGAAGAATTTGATGAGGGGATAGCTAAAGTAAACTGTTGAGTTAAGTTTCCTGGTGAGTGTTGAGTTACAGAAGTCTGTTGTGTAGCAGAGATCTCCGCCCTAGTGGTGCAGTGAGCAAGCTTGGGGGTCCTAAGCAAGTGATTTGACTACTTCAGAAAAATGTTGGGTGGAACAGTCTTTCTTGGGTGTTAGTCCCTTTGTTTTTCTGCAACATAATCAGGTTACAATCCTATATTTGTAGTATGTTATTTACTTCTGTTCAAATAAGTGGAAACTATTTCTGAGTGTGATAAAATGATTTAGTATTTGCATATAATCTGTTGATAGAAAAATTGAATTTAAAATATCTCCTGTATTTTTACTCTCACTGAAGTGACGTACTCTAGTACATGAAGATATAGACTTATGTATGAATGGTAGTATCAGATTGATCAAATGAGTATGTATTTTCGTTATTTCAGAGAATAGAAGTATTATCTAATACCCAAAACTGAAAAGTAAATAATTATCATTTATTTCAGCAAAAAAAATGTTAATTTTTATTTTAAAGTTTATGACCAAGTGGGTCAAAGATGGCTGTAATTGAAGAATTATTTATTTTAATAATTAATAAAAGGAGACACCTATTCACGGGAGACTATTAAATGAATGTTCATTGCCCACTAGAGGAAGGAGCAGCTGGAGAAGGTTGATTGACAAGAGGAAGCACTGTCATTCACTTTCTAGCTGTTACACAAGCATAATCCCTAAAAAATTGGGCATGTTCCCTGAGAGGAGGAATTGAGCTGGGTAGTTCATTAAATTCTAAAACTGACCCAAAGACCTAGGCAATCTTATATAAACCATCAAATTGAGCAGGAGGCTCACCATTCATTCTGATTTTATGAGAGAATGAACTTTATGAGTGTTGCAAACTGAAAATTCAGGCACTTAAAGAATTTGATGAGGGGATACCTAAAGTAAACTGTTGAGTTAAGTTTGCTGGTGAGTGTTGAGTTACAGAAGTCTGTTGTGTAGCAGAGATCTCCGCCCTAGCGGTGCAGTGAGCAAGCTTGGGGGTCCTAAGCAAGTGATTTGACTGCTTCAGGAAAATGTTGGGTGGGACAGTCTCCCTGGTGTTAGTCCCTTTGTTTTTCTGCAACACAATTAGGTTACAATCCTATATTTGTAGTATGTTATTTAATTCTCTTCAAATAAGTTGAAATTATTTCCAAGTGTGATAAAAGGATTTAGTATTTGCATATAATCTGTTGATAGAGAAATTGAATTTAAAATATCTCATGTATTTTTACTCTCACTGAAGTGGCGTACTCTAGTACATGAAGATATAGACTTATGTATGAATGGTAGTATCAGATTGATCGAATGAGTATGTATTTTCTTTATTTCAGAGAATATAAGTATTATCTAAACTGTTTATAAATTGCTATAAATCAGAAGATTTGGTATTTGGTTTAGATAAATGCGTAGCTTTTAAATTCCTCAGATAAACATTCGCAGTTAAATAAACTGAAATTATAGTACAATTTTAAGAAGCTAAAATAATTTATAGAGTCCTTTCTTTATTTATAAATCAATTATTTAATTCTCACAAATATTTTATCCTCTCACAACTTAGCAATTTAAAAGATCAGATCCAAGATCATCTCAACTACTCTGTTTATTTTAATCCTTTAAAGAGAAATTGTTTCTTCTAAATCATTTGAGTATCAATGTGGAATAACTAGAGTTCACATAAAATCAAATAATGCCAAGCTAAACTATTAATGTAACACCATGTCATGATCATCGACGAATCTTATCACTAGTTACAGGCTTCCAATTTTAACTGGCGTTGTCTCTATAGTATTTATCCTCAGAACAAAGGTTCAGGTAGCCTTAGGGCTTAACTTTTTTTTAAATTCTCAAACAGCCTTTGGATTTATTTATCTAAACATAATTGAATAATCAGATTAAGGTAATGAAACCCCAGATCTGTACATCTGAATGTCTTTTCATTAAAGATATTTATATAAGAAATAGACACATGTATCTTTCTACCTAACCCTATTTTTTCCTTTTGCAGAAAGTTAAGCTAGATCCTTTTTTTTTTGTAAATAAAAATTTAAATTACTGTACAGAGTCCATATTACAGAGCAGAAAAACATCTATGGCCTGCCCAAAAATGGGGGAGCCTTAGTCCTAGCCAGGACTTGAGCAAAACTGATTGGCCAAAAAATTACAGTGAATTCCCATATCCTTTTACCCCCCCTGATATCTCTATTTCTGTGATGGATCCTGATCCTAATACAGAGATTCCCCACACACAAAAAAGGTGATTTAATGGTCCTATCGCCCCCCATTCCACAGAAGGAAACATACTTCCTAGTAATATACCGTCTATAATTATAGAGGCTGAGACACATCATATTTACGGAAGACAAATAGAGAGACAATGACTGATAAGAAAATTCAAATCCCACCAAGATGGACGGTGTTCTAGCGAGGAGGAGCAGCAGAAGGACTTTCGGCCGCAGGGAGCTGCATGCCTGACACCAGCAACGACGACGGAATCATGGAGCCTGTGGGAGTCCGAGCCTCCTCTCGACCTCCGAGGCCTTCCTTTTCATAGCGCCTAGTCCTTTCCCGAGGCTGAGCTGTCTCCAGAGCACGGCGGTCCACTGGGTGGAACGGAAACCCCAGGCGAGCAACGAGAACATCTAATTTGTGGTGCATGATGTGACATTCCGCATTGTGCTCCTTCCAGAAAGGAACTGGTCCCACATCCCCAGTCTGTTTATCTTCCTGCATCATAGCAGAATGCCCAACCAGATGAACCGTGACCCAATATGTCAGGAGCATCTGATCATACGCAAAAGTGCGTCTTGCAGTATTACCCGGGACCAAGACCCACTCAACAACCTCAGCATGAAGGTTTTCCCTGGGCATAGCTTTCGTCTCCGCCCAAAGCCCTTCCACCACCCTCTCTACTTCAAGCCTAATACTGAGCGGGACATGTTCCTTGTAACGATCCGCCTCTTCTTGGGCTTGAATCTGCGCGCGAGTTGCTTGGCGAGTCTGGCGTTTGGCAGAATTCCCTTTAACCAGCGTAGTTCCGGACGTTTCTCCCGATCCTCCTTCCCTCCTGGGCTGCTGCTTGGGGGCCATTGAGGGAAAATCCAAGGGAAAGAATGACCACAAGAAGCAGCGGAGGAGGCTCTTAACAGGTCTGAGCTCAACATCCCTACACCAGACAACAGGAAAATGCACTGACCTGTGAATTCTGGCGTATAACTTGACTTGGAAAAACACAGGGTCGGCGGAATATAACAGATGGTCATCCATGGGAGCGTACTCATCCTTGAGGAGATCCTGCATCATTCTCATCATGATACCCCAAGCCTCCGTCCTGTATTGATAATGATCCATGTCCGAACAATAATCCTTGCACTCAGAGCCAAGCGTGGTAAGGCCGACGCCAGGAAGCGAAATGATGAGGAAGGACCAACACCAGCGCCGATAGATTTTAATGCCAACGGCCCTCGTTTGCATTAACACTGATGCATGTGGGCGTGCTCGCGCCTCTGAATGCCGCCTGTTCTCCCATCCAATTGTTTGTCCAACTGTGTGGTCTCGGAAAGATCCTTAATTGCCATGTGACAGCATTGCTGGGCCCATCCCTCATCTGCGAAGACATCAAGTCTATCACATCAGAAGCCGACTCCACATTCCACATCGGCATTAGCTAAATAGTCAGCCACCTTATTCGCTTCCCTCCTGACGTGGTGAAAGGAGGTGGCGGGGTGTGACAAAAAAAGGACACGCAGGCATTCCAATCTGTATGCAAGTCGCCAACTTGAAGAGATTTTTTCAGTCTTTTATCCATTTAGGAGACGTTTGGCCACTGAGATAAGGATATTGGAGTCGCCTTCTATTATCGTTAGGAGGAACCCGCTCCTAATCAACATTTCCGCTCCACGTAAGAGGCCTTCCAGCTCTGCTGAATTATTGGTATCCTCCCCAATGGCTCCCATAAACACTATCCTGATCCATCCTTCATGGTCTTGACAGAGTCCCCCAAAACCATCCTTACCAGGGTTGCCGCGAGATGCCCCATCAAAGTTCAGTTTAAAGACGTCGGGGGGAGGAGCCGACCATGAAGCAGGGATGGATGGAATGCACAACTTATCTCGATAACACAGAGCTTCAATCATAGGCTTATTCAAAGCCCAATTCTCCGCAATGTGGAGTTATTTTCTTGGGATAATCTTATCCTGTTCATTCCATTCCATGCATTTAATTAAGGATACCAAACTGTCTTGCACCACATTCCAGATTGCCTCCATGCTTTTGTTTCGACCCTGGAAGATCCTGGCATTTCACTCTTTCCAAATACACCACATTGCCATACCTGAAAAAGCATCTCAAATGGTTCTGATGATGGGGTTAGTGAAGGCTCGAGAGTTCCAGTCTCTTATAGTCTTGGGGGGGAGCCCCCGGATCCTGTCGCTCCTTCTGAACATCAACGCCCCCTTATCCCAAATTGCTGCTGCAAAGGGGGAACTGTCCAATAAGTGGCCCATCATATCCTCCACTTGCTGACACATGCAACATTGGGATGGACCAATAATCCCGCGTTTTCCCAGATTGTCACAAGTGAGGATTCTTCCTTTGACTACAAGCCAAACGAAAAGAGCCACCTTGGGCCATAAGTTGACATCCCAGATTTTTCCCCAGATGTCATCCATCTCCTCGTTCCTTGTCATCCTGATGCTGTAGGCCTCTTTGATGCTGAAGGATCCTTTTGGAGAATGTCCCCACCATAAAATATCAGGGCCCTCCTGAGTTATGACAAAGCATTTATTCAATTCCTCCTGGAAGGCCTTCCAGTCTTCCTCACTCATGAGTTCTGGTTTCTTGGGAAAGTCCCACTGATGATAGTCTTCTTGTATTCCCAGATTCCATGACTGGTTCACCAGAATCCTGCCCCTCTCAATCTCCTGCTGTTTGATATGGTTCCATCGAGGATTTCTTCTGAGGATGGGAAACTGGTTCCATGAGTCATCCCAGAACTTCGCCCAGTTGCCATCCCCGATCTCCCAAAAGTTGTGCTCTTGGATTATAGATCTTCCAGCCAAGGCCTTTAACCAGATGGGGGAGCCACTAGGAGTTTCATTGAAGCAGATCAGGATATGACTAGGCCTGCCCTTGGCATATTTTATGCTCCACAATCTAGCCCAAGGTTTTGATGAGTGGGTGACCCATATCCACCAAATCTTGGCCCCCAATATCTCTAACATGATTTCAGGGTCCCTCAGACCAAGACCACCCTGTCCCTTAGGTTTGCAAACATCCTCCTAGCTTACCAAAGAAAATTTGGCTTTTTTCCCACTCGATCCCCAAAGGAAATTACGTTGGATGCTTCGGATTTGCTTGAGGATAGCCTTTGGAGCTGCTAAGACCGAGAAGAGGTATGTCGGCATTGCCTGTAACATAGACTTGATCAAGGTCAGCCTGCTGGGAAAGTTAAGGGTACGAAGGACCCAACTGGATAGTCTCTACTTTAGTTTATCCAAAAGTTCCTGCCATTCTGCTATTTTCGGCCTTCCAAGCCCCATGGGGATACCAAGGTATTTGGACGGGAGATCTCCTCTAGAGAAACCCAGGACTCTTAAGATATTTCTCTGGGTGGTCAGGGGGGTATTAATAAAGAAGACCTGAGACTTGTTGGGATTAACAGCCAATCTTGAGGCATGAGTAAACAGGTCCAGGATTTTTTTGAAGCTTCGGGCTTCTTGGACTAAAGGGTGCCCCATGAGCATGGTGTCGTCCATGAATTGTTGATGCGTCTGAGGGGTCGTCCCCTCCTAGACTCTCACTCCACGAATTGTCCCACGGTCGACCTGGGCATCAATGAGGTGGCTCAGATCCTCCGCCATGAGAATGAATAAGAAAGGGGATAGGGGGTCCCCTTGGAAAATGCCCCTAGAGGGCTGAAAGGACGATGTCGGGGACCCATTAAGGAGGACATTAAAGAAGGGAGAGGAAACCAGGGCCATAACCCATTCCACCCAAGCAGGGGAAAATCCATATGCCCCCAACATTCTCTCCATAAATTCCCAATTGAGCTTGCCATAAGCTTTCGTGATGTCAAGTTTGATCATCATCCCAGGGATTCTGGAGCTTTTAAGCGAGTGTAGCACTTCATGAACCAGAACAACCCCATCCAAGATTTTCCTTCCTTCCACGAAACCCGATTGTTCCGGGCTTATAAGCATCGAAAGGAGGGGTTTGAGTCTGTTAGCAATGACTTTGGAGATGATCTTGTATATGACATTGCATAACGCAATAGGTCTAAATTTATCAGGCGACTCCGCACCCGCTTCTTTTGGGATAAGGGTGAGAAAAGTAGCATTAAAGGCTTTGAGGACCCCTTTCTTTAGTCTGGATTCTTCCACAATGGCCAGCACGTCCTCCTTGACAAGATCCCAGAAGAGGCGGAAGAAGTTGGAAGTAAACCCGTCTGGTCCAGGAGCCTTTCCCATAGCCATTTGGTTAACTACTTCCTCCACTTCTTGCATCTCAATGGGTTTATTCAGGATTTCATTATTTTCTGCAGTAACCATTTTGGGGATTAATCTGGTGATTTGCTCAATCTCCTTGCTTCTTTCTCCCCCATCTTCCCTGAGGATCTCCAAGAAGTATTGAGTGAGTTTGGTTTCTATTTCCCTCCTAGTGTCCACTCTATCTCCATTTCTAGTTTTAAGCCTCTGAATTCTAGAGCTATTCCTGTTCTGGATCACCGAGTTGTGAAATAATTTAGTATTTCTTTCACCCTCCTTCAGCCATTTAACTCTCGCCTTCTACTGCCAATATAGAGCCTCTTGTTTCTCTCTAGCTTCCAACTGTTCCATGAGTTCCTTTTCTGTTTTTTTCATTTCCTCATTCCATCCAGTTTCCATGCCTTTTCTGTTGATGAGGTCCAACTCCATCATCAGTTGTTTCTTGTCCTAAAAAATGTTTTTGAATTCCTCTCGATTCCATTTGCAGGATTTTCGCTTTCAGAGCTTTGAAGTTCTGCTAAAATCGGAACATAACGGTTCCTGGGGGGGGACCATCTCCTGCCACCACTAACCTACCAAGTTTTTGAAGTCCTTGTGTTCCATCCAGAAGCTTTCAAACCTGAAGGGTTTCCCTCTGGGGGAGCTAGTCCCATCCCAGGAGAGGTTGATGGGCTAGTGGTCTAAGCCATTCACTGGGAGAACAGCCGCCATAATATCCCCCGTACTATGCATGACATTTTCTGACACCAAGAAGCGATCTAGACGAGAGGCAACCAAATGTTCCCCCCCTCGCTTGTTGTTCCACGTGAACCAGCCACTTCCCATTTCCACATCAACCAGTGGTCCCCTAGCTAGACACTCACTGAATGCTTCTTGGAATTTATCCATGGTTCGTCGTCCTCCCTTCTTCTCTTCAAGGTTTGCGATTAGATTGAAATCTCCCCCAAGAACCCATTGACCCTGTTCCACTTATTCCTGGATCCATTGGAGGAAACCCATGAAGGAATGTTTCTCCTGGAAGCAGCTGGGTCCATAGATGTTTCCCATCATGCCTCGAACTCTCGAGTCTAGAAAGCAAAAGTCTGCCATGAGCGCAAACTTGTTGGCCTGCCAATTTGAGAGTTCGACCATTCTTGGCTGCCATAGAATAGCAATACCTCCTGATTACCCTGCGGCATCGATGGCCATAACCTGACTTCCCTTCCAAATCCTGTCTTTGATTTTCAACAGACTTCCAAAACTGCATTTGGTTTTCTGAAGAAACAGAATGTCCGGGGATTCTTGTTTAAGCTTACGATTTAAAGCTTTCCACTTCCTAGGGTTACTACACCCTCTGATATTCCAAGAGATGAGCTTCATTGACAAACCTTTTTGGCTTCAGAGAAGGCCACCTGGATCGTAGGGTATTGTCCAGATTCAATCAATCGGACTCCCACCGCTGCTATTCACTGCTTGTTGGTCTTCCTTCCACGGTGCAGTTCCTCATCGGGAGACTTCCTTTTACTGCCCTTCTGGGCATCTAGATAGATTCCCAGGCATTCCACCGCACTTGTTTGAATAATGGCCTCTTGGAGAAGTTCAAGTTGACATGGGGAGACATATCCTTGTCCTTTCTTTCTACATTCTTCCTCTAAGGCATCCAGGTCAAGCTCGCCCAAATCCATATCTTCACCCTCGTCCTCCTCCACCGCTTCCATCTACTGGGATTCCTTTGGCTTTGGGGATGCTGGGAGACCTTCTCTCTAGTCTTTTGTCGGAGTCCTAGCCTGCGTCTCTTCACCCTCTTCCAGGGACACTAGAGCTTCAAAAGCGTTCCCTTGGGGTTTCTCACGGGTCAAGGTATCCGAGCGTACCGAAGGTTTTCCTCCCCCCTTGCCTCGACTCTTATTCTTAACCACTGTGAACCCTTCATCAACCACCGAACTGGGGGGCACAGGAGTCGTTGGGTTCGTCTTAGGGCTATCTATGGGATAGTTCCTCCCTAAATGACCGTATTCATGGCAGAGCCGGCATCTAAAGGGGAGCTGTTCATAATCAATGGGCTGGATCCACTCTTCATCTTCCCAGTTTAGACTGATTGCTTCAGGCAGTTCTCGGGATAGGTCCATGTAAACACAGATCCTAGCAAAGGCTGTGTAACGTTGGATCCTTGTTTGTTCTGCAACCTTTATCAACTCTCCAAGATTGTTTTCTATATCACGCAAAGTCTCTAGGTCCCAGTACTCACCCGGGAGGGAGAAAAGGCTGATCCATACTGGGGCTACTGTCATATCTTCCGTTTCCGGGTTGAAATGCTCCTTCCATGGTCACAAGAAAAGACTCGCTGAGAAGAAAAAATATGGGCCCCCTTCCAAAATTATGTCTCTATCTTCTTGGTTAAAAAAGATGATGGTGAAGAACCCCTTTGACCCCAACTACAGGTTGTAGTGACCCTTGGGTTTCCACACCCCATTGATCCACTTAATCAGGTCCTTTTTTCGTCGGCCATATCCCCACAAATTTCCCAATAAGAGCCTTTTCCTTCCAGGTCCCGATCTTTTACGTTACTGCCTCTAATCTGATTTGAATCATAGGAATGGATGTCGTTCATGGGAAGCAGCCCCCCATGCTCGACTGTTTGCCTTTCTTGGAGGCTGGTGGACCTCCGTCCCCCTGAACCTCCTCAGCCCTGGAGTTTCTTCTTGAGCTAGAAGACCCATGTTCTTGAGTGGGCACCTCCTGCCCTGATGTCGCCATGGCCCCCTGAAGGAAGCCAAAATGTCGGGCAGGGCAATTAGCCCAAAGCCAACCGACGTTGTGCACCTTGAGCCAAAAGAAGAAATCCTACTTTTCTTCAAACCCTCGCCAGTTCTTTTTCCTCCTGAGAAGCACTTGCAAACGTTCAGTATCATATGGCCCAAGTTAAGCTAGATCCTTTAGTCCCAGGTTTTGTGCAATTAACGATGGCTGCATATAGTTTAATTTAAACTAAGATCTCATGAGATTAAGGATCTTATGACTTAAATATTACCAAAGTAAAACCTAGTTAATAAACAAGTTTACACAATCGCAAGGAGGTCACAGTTTTGGCGGATCTAAACAATCTTTCTTTGTTAAGCACAAAGCAAAGCTATGAAAAACATAACAACTCAACATACTTTTAATATTAACAAACTTGAAACAAATGCCTTCTGGCTTCACCATTCTTTTGATAGATTTATAACTTGCAAACAACATGAAGATGTTGCTAAAAAAAACTGATTAAGTCATAAAAATGCAACAACAAGATGATGAACAGAAACTAGGTGTTCATTTCAAACCCTCACGGGTCTTTCCAAAGTTATAAACTTTCTTGTATAAAAACCAGTAACAAAGCTGTGTTAATGGCTTCATAGCCCAAAATGAATATTCCACAAAAACACTCACAGTCAAGCAAAGCGTTGTAGACGTATGCACACTAAGTTAAAATAAATTACAAAGCCCTCACAAGTCGACTTGATCTCACACAAACTTTACCGGTTTTGAAAAGAGTAAGCTAATATCAATAGTTTCCCTACGGCCTTATTCAAAGCCATCGTGATAGTAAATAAAAGGGATCATGTCTTTTTATGATTTGCAAAGTCCACAGACTATTTAAATAACAAAATGCATCTAATAACCCAGTCTTGATGCAAGTTTGAAGTCGTAGTAGAACCACATTACAATTTTGATAACTTAAAAAAAATACCTTCACGGGATCATACATTTTATTTTACTAAGCAAAGGTATTACTTCCACATCATTGAACCCCAACAAGTTACACACCCCAAACCATGTTGATTCCTTAGAGCAACAGGGTAAAGACAAAGGTCTTTCCAGTTAAGAATATTCACGACCGGTGTATAGTCCACGCCCTCTTTGCAGAAGGGTCGTCTGCACAAAAATGATCTAGGGAAGTTTAAACCATAATTTTAAAACTAGTGCAAAGAAAGAAGAAAAGCAATGACAATGTGGACGATATGTTTACCTCTCAACATTCAGAGGCACCAAACCACCACCAAAGCGAGGTCTGCAGATTCCATCAACAAGAAAATCAAACTTAGTCTAGTTTAGAAGCAGACAAAAATCCAATTTCAGAGCTCCTCCATCTCTTTTCTCGGACAGAAGAAGATTGAGACCGAAGAGTCGAGGGCCAAGTGAAAATGTGGAAGAACAACCAACTACAAACATAAACCTTATCAAGTAACAGACGCGATATCCAAGGTGCATTAAACCCCTAGGGTTTCGCACTATGGCTTGTTGTTTCCAGCTATGGAATTTATGGCCATCACATGGTCCAAGAAGGGACGAATTTAATTCTTGTCCTTTCCCTTTTTCCTTCCCCATCGAGTCAACTAGCATATGGTTCCAAAACCACTTTTAGAACCTTATAACACTTGGTACCTCGTTTCTTGCTCTTATTATATCATGTACCTACATGTTACCTTTGTTGGTTAATGAATGAATAAGATATAGTTTGTAATGAACTTCAAATCTAAGTTAGAATGTAAGTTGTCCATAAACTTTGGGATCACTTTTCCTTACCACTACGACTTATGCCTTGTTTTTGTTCCTAACTTTGCTTGTCGCGGTGATCTTCCCCACCCGTGAAAAAAGGTAAAACAAGGGCCTCATGTTTTAGTCTTAAAGACTAAGTAAGACCTTGACTTAAACCTTGTAGCACAAGAGTAAAACCAAACTGAAGACAACGAAGAAGAGTTTATGACCATGCCTTCCACAAACCCTTTTAAGTAAATAACTTTAAGCAGATAACTGTCACAAGTTTACATATAGCATAGTATTGACAAAGGCTGGGAAAATAAGTTTGCTGACAAGTTACACTAAGCATAGACTTAAAAAATCCACAGATTATAATAAGACATTATTGAAAGAATCAATAGAATTTATCTCCTAACAATGGTTATAAGCTTTATTTATGATAATAATAAAAAAATTATGAAATTTTAGGGCTGTTACAAGTGGTATCAGAGCGAGATTCCAACACTAGGCTTGGTTGGCTCACTCACTTATAAAGAAAAACAGTGTACTAATTTTATTTGTAAATATTTATGTACAGAAATATAAATCCTTTTGTAGGAAAATGGAGAATGCTGAAGCATTTGCTGAGAATGGTCCTCAACATAATAACCCTAACAACTTTTATGTAGATTTGAATAATCCGGAATTACTACAAACAGTCATAGATTTGAAGGATGAACTTCAAACAGTGAAACATGATACTCAAAGAATTTTGGAATTGAATGAATATCTACTGGAGAGAATGAATAACCAGGAAAACGATAAAATAAATGTTATCGAAACTGATTCTAAAACAACTACATTTAAATATAAAGGAAAAAGGGCAAAGTATTCTGATAGTGAGACTTCCTTAGAGGTTAAACCAAATTCACGTAGGGAAAGACAAAGATACATAAGTGACAATAGTGAAAGTGACCAAAAACCTAGGAGAAAGAAGTAGAAACCCTACGAAGAGATTTCTGTAGAATTCAAGAAAATAAATCCTCCCATGTTCCACGGGGAAGAAGAGAAAGGAGAAGAAGCAGAAGCATAGATGTCAGGCATGAAGAAATACTTCCAAATCTATAACTATTCTGACAGATTAAAGGCCAGAATAGCTATTTACAATTTGACTGGAAAAGCTGACATATGGTGGCAAGATATAAAGAAGGTCAAAAATATGAAAGAGAAGTACTTGACTTGGAGAGTTTTTAAGAAGTACTTTAAGAGAAAGTTTCTGTATGAACAATATTATGAGGAAAGGGCCAAGGAGTTTTATGATTTAAAAATGGGTTACATGTCCATGAAGGAATTGAGTAGCAAGTTCTTAAGTCTGCTAAGATACATACCATACATAATAGATGAAAAACCAAAGATCCAATGGTTGTTAAGCTGTTTACCTGCTAGCTTCAAAGATATGATTGAGTTTGACAATCTGAAAACCTTGGAGAAAGCTATGACAAAGGCATAATTCTATTATGAACAAAGCAAGAAAAGGGAAAGTATACCTAATTGGAAGACTAAAAATACCAGTCCATTTGATCAAAGGAGAAAATGATTCAAGTCAAACAAGAGTTTTGGGAGTAATTCCCAGAACTTCTCCAAAAACAACTATCAAAAAACTGATTTTAAGAATAAGGTACCTCAGAATACTGCAACATCAAAGGGCGGGGATTTATCTAACAATTTTGTTAGAAATATTGAACAACGGGAACCTGTCAAATGTTGAGAATTCCAAGGACCACACTACGCCAAGTACTGTCCTAATCAAAAGGGAAACATCAACAACATACACACTGTCCAGGAAGAAGAAACAGTTGGAGATGTGGCCAACGAGACGCACAGGATAAATGCAACTCTAGAGAATCGATAGACGGATCACGGAACTTCTATGGTAGAAGTGCAAGGTATGATCCAAAATTTTTCTGTTTCCATCTTAATTGATCCAACAGCTAGCTTAAGTTATATATCTCTTAGTATAGTGGAAAGTGTAAATTGTCTTTACAAAAGTTTGAAAAATCGTGGCTGGTCCAGCGAGCCACAGGAACTAAAAGAAAGATAGTAAATTATGTTAAAAGCTGTAATTTGATGATGAAACAGTTTGAAACTCAAGTCAAACTAAATGTGTTACCTTTAGGATATTACGATCTTCTCATAGGAATGGATTGGCTTGAAAAACATCAAGTGATTTTAAACTGCTTTCAAAATAATTTCACTTGTTTGAATAAGGAAGGAGAAAGAATTACTATTCCTAGCAAGATATCTGTTACACAAATTTCAGCCTTACAGATGAAAAAGGTTGTAAGGAAGGGTTGTAAAGTCTTTGTTGTGCACATTATAAATAATGAATAAGTTAATAAAGAAAATAAACCGGGATTTTAGGATATCCCGATCCTGCAAGATTCCATGGATGTATTCCCGGAACAAATTCTAGGGTTTCCTCCTAAACGAGATCTGGACTATACAATTGAATTAGTACCTGGAGCGGTACTTAATTCAAAATATCCCTATCGAATGAACATCTTGGGGCTGAATGAACTTAACTTACAATTACAAAAGTTAATAGGCAAACATTACATAAGACCAAGTGTATCCCCTTGGGGAGCACCGGTCATTTTTGTTAAAAAGAAATACAGTACTCTATGTCTATGCATAGACTACCGTCAACTTAATAAAATGACGATTAAGAATAGGTATCATCTGCCCTGCATTGATGATCTGTTCGATAAGATACGTGGGGCGACGATATTCTCTAAAATTGAATTAAGGTCTGGTTATCACCAAGTTAGAATTAAAGATGAAGACATTTTTAAAACTGCTTTAAGGACAAGATACGGGCATTATGAATTCGTGGTTATGCCCTTCGGGTTGACTAATGCACCGACAACCTTTATGTTCTTAATGAACAATGTTCTAAGTAAGTACCTAGATAAATTTGTATTTGTTTTTATAGATGACAAATTAATTTATTCTAAGACAAAAGAAGAGCATGATGAAACACCTAAAGATAATTTTGCAAGTGTTAAGAGAACGTCAGCTATATGCTAAGTTCAACAAATGTGCTTTTTATAAAGATAAAATACAACTTCATTACAGAAAAAAGGTAAGAAATTGTTTGGGATAAGAAATGTGAAGACAATTTTAATAGACTAAAATAATTATTAACTACTACACACATCATAAAAATAGTAGACCTAGACAAAGACTTCATCGTATGCACTGATGCATGCAACGAAGGCTTAGGTAGGGTGCTGACACGGGAAGGTCATGCAATTGCATATGAATCAAGAAAATTAAAGACTCATGAAAAGAATTATGCAACTTATGATTTAGAATTGGCTACAATAATCCACGCTTTAAAAATGTGGCGTTATCACTTAATAGGTAAAATAGTCGTAAAATATTTATGTTAATGTCTGATAACATAAGCCTAAAGTATATATTTGATCAACAAAATCTAAACGCAAGGCAAGCTAGATGGCTAGCTTTCCTTAGCGAGTATGATTTCGAAATCAAACATATTAAAGGGAAAGAAAATAAAGTGGCGGATGCCTTGAGCAGGAATGCTGTAACAAATTTTATAGCTACCATTAGCAGTTATAAAATTGATTTGGAAGATAAATTGAAAGAAGGAATAAATCGGGATTCAGAATACCATATTTTAAAAGAAAAGATAACTCAGAATACATCTGAAAATGTAATTACAGATTACAGTTTTAATGAAAATGGTCTAATACTGTTTAAAAACAGATTATATGTACCAAATATACCAGAAGTTAAGCTGTTGATTTTGAATGAAATTCACGAAAGTACTTACTTTGGACATCCAGGGTATCACAAAATGATAACTATGTTAAGAAAATGGTACTTTTGGCCTAGCATGAAAAGTGAGGTTGCCGAATTTTTAGCTAGGTGTATTGAGTGTCAGCAAGTTAAGGCTGAACATCAACACCCAACAGGCCTGCTACAACCATTGCCCATTCCAAATTGGAAGTGGGAAGTCATCAGCCTTGGCTTTGTGACTGGTTTACCTAGAAACCAGAAATAGAATCATTCCATAATGGTGGTTGTAGATAAGTTAAATAAATCAAAACACTTTATTCATGTTGAAACAACTCATACATCTACTAATATTGCTAATATTTTTATGAAATAAATTTTTTGTCTGCATGGAATTCCAAAGGTAATTATTTTTTACCGAGATACTGAGTTTACTGGAAAATTTTAGAAAACTTTATTTAAAGTATTAGACACTAAACTAAATTTTAGTACTGCTTATCATCTGCAAATGGATGGACAGTCAGAAAGAGTTAATCAGGTACTAGAAGATACGTTGCGAATGTATGTTAGTGATTACCCCAAGAAGTGGGAAGACTATTTGCACTTAGTTGAATTTGCTTACAACAACCTTTATCAGGCCTCAACAAAGCTTATTCCTTTTGAAATATTATATGGTAGAAAGTGTAACACTTCTATTACATGGAGTAATCCCGTAGATCGATTGATGTTAGGACCTGGCATGTTAAAAGCATTGGAACTAACAGTGAAACAGGTGCAAGGCAACTTGAAAACTGCTCAAGACAAACAAAAGAGTCATGCCGATCTTAAAAGAACTTTGAAGAAATTCTAAGTCGGTGAGCATGTTTTTGTTAAGGTTAAACCAAGAAAGAGCTCTTTTAAAGTAGGGAGATGTGCTAAATTAGCACCCAGGTATTGCAGACCATTCGAGATATCAGTAAGAGTGGGTCCAGTGGCTTATCAACTAGCTTTACCTCCAAATCTTAGGAGACACAATGTTTTTACATTTCTATTTTCAAAAAGTATATACATGATGCTACTCATTTGATTGACTGGAATTTGATTCAAGTAGAACCAGAAGGATATTTTTCGGTGAAACCAAATTGTATTCTCGACACGAGGGAAATTTTTCTTCGGAATCGCACCATTGGGCAAGTAAAGGTACAGTGAAAACACCTCAGTCCAGATGAAGCGAATTGGGAATTGGAGAGCGATACGCGGGTGGCATATCCAGCTCTATTCAAAGAAGACTCAGAATAACTTAAGCAACATCGAGGACGATGTTGAGCTTAAGGGGGGGTGTTTATAACATACCCAAAATTGAAAAATAAATAATTATTATTTATTTCAGCAAAAGCATTATGCTAATTTTTATTGTAAAGTTTATGACCAAGTGGATCAAGGATGACTGTAATTGAAGAATTATTTATTTTATTAATTAATAAAAGGAGACACCTATTCAGGGGGGACTATTAAATGAGTGTTCACTACCCACTAGGAGGAGGGAGCAGCTGGAGAAGGCTGGTTGACAAGTGGCAGCACTGGCATTCACTTTCTAGTTGTTGCAGGAGCATAATCCCTAAAAAAGTGGTCATGTTCCCTGAGAGGGGGGACTGAGATAGGTGGCTCATTAAATTCCAAAACTGACCCAAAGTCCTAGGCAATATTATATAAACCATCAAATTGAGCAGGAGGCTCACCATTCATTCTGATTTTTCGAGAGAATGAACTTTATGATTGCTGCAAACTGAAAATTCAGGCACATAGACAATTTGATGAGGGGAGAGCTAAAGTGAACTACTAAGTTAAGTCTGCTGGTGAGTGTCAAGTTATAGAAGTCTGATGTGTAGCAGAGATCTCCATCCTAGTGGTGTAGTGAGCAAGCTCGGGGGTCCTAAGCAAGTGATTTGACTGCTTCAAGAAAAGGTTGGGTGGAACAGTCTCCCTTGGGTGTTAGTCCCTTTGTTTTTCTGCAACACAATCAAGTCCCAATCCTATATCTGTAGTATGTTATTTACTTCTGTTCAAATAAGTTGAAATTATTTCCAAGTGTGATTATAGGATTTAGTATTTGCATAGAATTTGTTGATAAAGAAATTGAATTTAAAATTATTTCCTGTATTTTTCGTCTCACCGAAGTGACATACTCTAGTACAGGAAGATATATATTTATGTATGAATGGTAGTATCAGATTGATCGAATGAGTATGTATTTTCTTTATTTCAAAGAATAGAAGTATTATGTAAAATTTATAAATTGTTGTAAATCAAAAGATTTGGTATTTAGTTTATATACAGGCATAGCTTTGAAATTCCTCCGATAAACATTCACAGTTAAATAAACCAAAATTACAGTACAAGTTTAAGAAGCTATAATAATTTACAGAGTCTTTATTTATAAATCAGTTATTTACTTCTCACAAATACTTTATCCTCTCACAACTTAGCAATTTAAAAGATCAGATCCAAGATCATCTCAACTACTCTGCTTATTTTAATCCTTTAAAGACAAAATGTTTCTTCTAAATCATTTGAGTATTAATCTGGAATAACCAGAGTTCACATAAAATCAAATAATGCTAAGCTAAACTATTAATGTAGCACCGGGTCTAGATCATCAACGAATCTTAGCACTGGTTATAGGCTTCCGATTTTAACTGGCGTTGTCTCTACAATATTTATCCACAGAACAAAGGTTCGGGTAGCCTTAGGGCTTAACCTTTTTAAATTCTCAAACAATCTTTGGATTTATTTATCTAAACATAACTGAATAATCAAAGTAAGGTAACGAAACCCTGGATCTCTACAACTGAATGTCTTTTCATTGAAGATATTTATATAAGAAATAGACACATGTATCTTTCTACCTAACCTTATTTTTTCCTTTTGCAGAAAGTTAAGCTAGATCCTTTAGTCCTAGGTTTTGTGCAATTAATGATGGTTGCATATAGTTTACTTTAAACTAAGATCTCATGAGATTATTGTATGGATGGTTATGTTTAGACTGGAAAATCTTTATTAAAATATGAACTATGGTGTTCGTAACACTTGTTATATATATATATATATAATAAGAACTTAACTTAGGAAAACCCTCACGGGTTGTATTCCATATTATCCAATACAATTAACAGTTAAGAGATTTGCAAAAATGGCGTCTCGACCTAAGTTTAATAAATCAATAGTAAGGATCTCACGACTTAAATATTACCAAAGTAAAACCTAGTTAATAAACAAGTTTACACAATCGCAAGGAGGTCACAGTTTTAGCAGATCTAAACAATCTTTCTTTGTTAAGCACAAAACAAAGCTATGAACAACATAACAATTCTGCATACTTTTAATATTAACAAACTTGAAAGAAATGCCTTCCGGCTTCACCATTATTTTGATAGATTTATAACTTGCAAACAACATGAAGATGTTGCTAAAACAAAACTGATTAAGTCATAAAAACATAGCAACAAGTTGATGAACAGAAATTAGGTGTTGATTTCAAACCCTCACGGGTCTTTCCAAAGTTATAAACTTTCTTTTATAAAAACTAGTAACAAAGCCGTGTTGATGGCTTCATAGCCCAAAATGAATATTCCACAAAAACACTCACAGTCAAGCAAAGTGCCGCAAACGTATGCACACTAAGGTAAAATAAATTACAAATACCTCACGGGTCGACTAGATCTCAAACAAACTTTACCAGTTTTGAAAAGAGTCAGATAATATCAATAGTTTCCCTACGGCCTTATTCAAATCCATCGTGACAGTAAATAAAAGGGCTCATGGATTTTTATAATTCGTAAAGTCCATAGATTGTTTAAATAACAAAACACATCTAATAACCCAGTCTTAATGCAAGTTTGAAGTCGCAGTGGAACCGCATTACAATTTTGATAACTTACAAAAAAAAAAACCTCATGGGATCATACATTTTCTTTTGCTAAGCAAAGCTATTACTTCCACATCATTGAACCCCAACGAGTTACACACCCCGAACCACGTTGATTCCTTAGAGCCGCAGGGTAAAGACAAAGGTCTTACCGGTTAAGAATCTTCACAGCCGGTGTACAGTCCACGCCCTCTTCGCAGAAGGGTCTTCTGCACACAAATGATCCAGGGAAGTTAAGCCATAATTTTAAAACTGGTGCAAAGAAAGAAGACAAACAATGACAACGTGGATGATATCTTTACCTCTCAGCGTTCAGAGGCACCAAACCACCACCAAAGTGAGATCTATAGATTCCATCAACAAGCAAATCAAACTTATTCCGGTTCAGAAGAGGACACAAATCCAGTTTCAGAGCTCCTCCATCTCTTTTCTCGAATAGAAGAAGATTGAGACAGAATAGTCAAAGGCCAAGTGCATATGTGGAAGAACCAACAACAAACATAAACCTTATCAAGTAACATATGCGATCTCCAAAGTGCATTAAACCCCTAGGGTTTCACACTATGTCTTGTTGTTGCGAGCTGTGGAATTTATGGCCATCACATGGTCCAAGAAGGGACGCATTTAATTCTTGTCCTTTACCTTTTGCCTTCCCCATCGAGTCAACTCACATATCAAAGGCCAAGTGCATATGTGGAAGAACCAACAACAAACATAAACCTTATCAAGTAACATATGAGATCTCCAAAGTGCATTAAACCCCTAGGGTTTCACACTATGTCTTGTTGTTGCGAGCTGTGGAATTTATGGCCATCACATGGTCCAAGAAGGGACGCATTTAATTCTTGTCCTTTACCTTTTGCCTTCCCCATCGAGTCAACTCACATATCAAAGGCCAAGTGCATATGTGGAAGGGAGTAGTCTAACGGGTCGACGATTTCGCCCGGCGTTAGACTACTCCGTCTACCACCGTCACCGTCAAGAGCCCGGAGTCCGGCACCTCAGCGAAAAGAGACGTGGGTCCATCAATTTGTCAGCTTACCGTGGCCGTCCCGTCGCCGCAGCCAACGTCATCAGAAACCAGCTTTACATCGCCGGGTATCGGCCCGTCGGGCAACGTGAAGGAGACGGAGGTTTACGACTTCGAAACAGGGGAGCTGTGGGCGGTGGCCGCCCTGCCGGCTTCCATGGCGGTGGACGTTTTCTTCTCTTTTCCGACAAGCTGCGCGTCAGAGGTTGGGCAAGGGAAGGCGGAGGTAGTTCTGCGGGATGGAAGTCGAATTGTTTATGTTATTGCCGGGATAAAAATGTTTGGCAAAAAGATCAGTGGATGCAGAAGGTCGTCAAAAGGGTTCCTCGCATGACTAGGTTTAAATTTGCTGTTACCGCCGATGACGAGCTGTACATGGCAGAGTTGAAGAAAGGAGGGGGAATTTATATCGGAAACAATGCGCCGTGGTCTGTTTTCGTCTACAAGTTTGACAAAGCAAATCTTGTTTGGGAGAAATGGTATAACTGACAGTGAAGTTCGCGGTCACTGCAGATGCCCAGCCGCTGAGAGGGAAGTTAGGTTTAAGGTGGTTTCTCTGATGCACCACAATGATCCAGACGAAGGAGAAGTCACTCCGCTCATTGACGAGATAACAGAAGTCTCCTTTCTGTGCCCCTTCAAATCGGCTTTGGCTGTCATTCTTTATCCCTAATTTCGAATAAAGGGATCAAACGACCTGAAGATATGTAGATTCTAATGGTATAGGTATGGCAAGCGTAATCTTCTAGAAG
>LPNX010553442.1:1195-38882 GCA_001517045.1 Pseudotsuga menziesii
AACATAGCAAACCCCTCAATTTTGTTGATGTGTTATATGTTCCAGGACTGACCAAGAACCTTGTATCAGTCTCCACTCTAGAGGATAAGGGATATCAGGTGAAGTTACGTGACCATAGAGTGTATATCAGGCCCAAGGGGTCAGATAGGAGCTCGGATCAGGTGATTGGCAAAAGGAGCGAGAAAGCGTACAGATTACACTTTGAGCCTACAAACGCTCTAGTCAGCAGCAGCAGCAGCAGTCAGGGTGAGTTGTGGCATAGGAGGATGGCACACTTACACCATGGAGCACTGAAGCATTTGCGACAGGCAATTATTGGAGTTCCTTAGGTACAAGAAGAAAAGCATAACCACTGCAAAGGTTGTGCTTTGGGGAAGAACATCAGGAAGCCTTTCCCACAGAGTGAGCACAAGTCTAAGGAGACCTTGGACTTGGTGCATTCTGATGTATGCAGACCTATGAGTGTCCATTCATTCAGTGGTTACAGTTACTGCGTAACCTTCATTGATGACTATTCCATGAAAACCTAGATCTATTTCCTTAAGGCCAAGTCAAAGGTCTTTGAGAGGTTTCGAGAGTCCAAGACTCTTATGGAGAACCAAACAGGAAAGAAGATTCGGGTGTTGAGAACAAACAACGGGGGTGAGTACACCTCCAATGAGTTCATGGAGTATTGTTCGGCAAAGGAAATAAAAAAGGAGCACACTGTGCTGCATACACCACGGCAGAATGGAGTTACAAAGCGGAAGAATGGGGGTGATGGTTGGAGCAACCAAGGCCATGTTATTTAATCAGGGATTACCACTATTCCTCTGGGTCGAGGCATACAGGACTGCAGTATTCATTCAGAACAGGTGTCCCCACACAGCTTTGGGGAGGAAGACACCAGAGGAGGTCTTCACAGGCACCGAGTCAGATGTGAGTCACATTCGCATATTCAGTAGTGTATGTTATTGTCATGTTCATGCTAGCAATAGGAAGAAGCTAGACCCTTTTGGAGAGAAGCGGTTACTTGTTGGTTACAATGAGATTTAGAAGGCATATAGAGTTTACATTCCTGCTCGCAAGAGGATCATTGTGAGCAGGGATGTCCAGTTCGATGAGGACAGGGCCTTGTGGAGATCTCTGGACTTACTAGTAAAGCAGCAGCCAGCAAAAGAGTCGGAGGTCAAGTTGGAGGAGCCAAATGTACAGGTATAGGTACAGACACAGAGCACAGTTTCTGGTGGTCAGAGGGAGTTGGGTGGACAAGATCCTACAGTCATTGACTTGGAGGATGAGCTACAGCAAGAGACAGATATTGAGCAGTCGCAGCAGGTTGACACTAGGCCAAGTCCTAAGTGGTTTAGGTCCATAGTACAGGATTCCAGGCAGGTTGATCCTCCACAAAGATCTTTTAGACAGTGTACCACCAGAGAGGCTTAGTTACATGGCACTGATGACAGGGTTGATTAACTTTGAACCTTCTAGCTTCGGGGAGGATGCACAACATGATGTGTGGCATGAGGCTATGGTTGAGGAGTATGACTCCATTATGAAAAACCAGGTATGGGAGGTTGTGCCGAGGCCACAAGGGAAAAAGGTGGTGGGATCCAGATGGATCTACAAGGTGAAGCATGCAGCAGATGGAAGTGTGGAGAAGTACAAGGCGCATTTCGTGGCAAAGAGGTTTTCACAGAAGGAGGGCATTGATTATGAGGAGACCTTCACTCCTGTTGCCAGGTATTCTTCCATTCAAACCATTATCTCACTAGTAGCTGAGATGGGTTGGCGTGTCTATCAGATGGACGTCAAGACTGCCTTCCTCAACGAAGTGATAGAGGAGGAGGTGTATATTGAGCAGCCAGAGGGGTAAATTGTGGAGAACAGGGAGATGCATGTATGCAAATTGCATCGAGCTCTTTACGGGCTCAAGCAGGCACCTCGAGCATGGTACTCAAGGATTGACAGGTATCTACGAGAGATGGGATTTCAGCGGAGTGAGGTTGACCACAACCTGTACTTCTTGACATGTGAGGTGCCTCTCATACTGGTCCTATATGTGGATGATCTCTTTTTGACAGGAGATGAGAGGCTGATTGGAGACTGCAAGTCCAACCTTGCAGTGGAGTTTGAGATGAAAAACCTTGGGCTGATGCATTACTTTTTGGGCTTGGAGGTTTGGCAGAGAGATGGATGCTTCTTCATTGGATAGGGGAAGTATGCAGTAGAGATCTTTAAGAGATTCAGGATGGAGGACTACAAGCCTATGGCCATACCTCTAGTTTCCAATTGGAGGAAGATTGATGCATCAGGGTCAGACGGATTTGATCCCACCTTGTATCGTCAACTTATCGAATCACTTGTGTATCTGGTCAACACTAGACCAGACATCAGCTTTGTAGTCAACTCTTTGAGTCAGTTCATGGTGAACCCTCGAAGAGTGCATTGGACGACTGCAAAGCACATACTTCGCTACATCAGAGGTACATTCGAGTATGGATTGGTTTATGAGCACAGGGGGAGCGTACAGTTAGCAAGTTTCATAGATGCTGACTGGGCAGGATGTGTAGAGGACCTGAAGAGTACTTCAGGTTGTTATTTCAGCATTGGATCAAGGGTTGTCTCTTGGTTCAGCAAGAAGCAGAAGTCAATTGCATTGAGCTAGGCAGAGGCTGAGTACATGGCTACTTGTGAGGGTATGTGGCTGAGGAAGTTACTTTCAAGGTTGTTCGAGTGTGAGCTAGAAGCTACAGTAGTTCACTGTGACAATCGGAGGGGCATTAGGCTATCTGAAAATCCAGTGTTCCATGACCGAAGCAAACACGTAGACATCAGGTACCACTTCTTGAGAGATTGCGTTCAGAGGGGAACCATTCGGTTGGAGTACATACAGACAGATGAGCAGGTGGCAGACATTTTCACCAAGGCACTTTGCAGACAAAGTTTTATGAAGTTCAGAGATAAGTTGGGGTTGCTACCGAAACCCTTTCTCGTTGAGAGGGAGTGTTAAACTAGTAGAAACAAGGAAGGTCTTCCTGCATGCATGTGTTCTTGCATGCAAAAGACTTAAATTAGGAAACCAGTTGTATTTAATTTACTTTTCCTAAGTTTACTTTGAAAAAAAAATTAAAGTGATCTAAATTAACTTTAGTGAAACACTAGTTAAAGTGAAAGTGAAATTATGGTTTTTTTTTACCACTAGTTAAAGTGAATGTGAAATCAGGGTTTTTGCTTTACCTAAAGTTATAAAAAAGAGATCAATTGGTGGAGAGGCACACACTTGTATTCCGACAAAGACAAGATACAGACAGAAAGAGAAAGTCAGACAGAGGATTTCGCTGAGAAGGAGGAGGAGCGAGCAGCAGGATCACCGAGCTTCATACAGTTGGGTCGTACACTCACACAGGAGGGCGTTGAGGTTTAGCTGGGACTTTCCCAATGATTCTATCAGGTACTGCATTTTCCAGGTTTTGGTGAATTTCATCTCCACCAATTGATCTCTTTTTTATAACTTTAGGTAAAGCGAAAACCTTGATTTCACTTTCACTAGTATTCCAACAGAGACAGGATACAGACAGGGAGAGAAATTCAAACAGAGGATTTAGATGAGAAGAAGGAAGAGCGAGCAACAGGATCACCGAGCTTCGTACAGCTGGGTCGTACACTCACACATGAGGGTGTTGAGGTTTAGCTGGGATTTGCCCAGTGATTCTGTCGGGTATTGCATTTTCCAGGTTTGGGTGAATTTGCAGTGATTGTAGAAGTTCCATATTTTCTCATAATAAAATCTATATCTGACTACTGCATCGGTTTTCCCATCTTGCGTTTTTCTGAGGGTTTCCATACCCAAAATAATAGTGTCAAAATATTGTGATGTGATGTTATGATTTATTTCTCAATTTTATATTTCGCTGCATACTGTAAAAGATATTCATGTGTGGTTATCAGTAGAGATTTGAATGCACTGTTTAGCCCTTGTTTGAATATTAAAGGAAAACTTACAAGATATACTCTAATAACAAGAGGAAAAAAGTAGAGGTTCAAGTCCCTGCCAAGTCATGATCGGCTTGCTTTGAAAATGGGTAATGGGAATACATCGAAAAAGAGCTATTTGCACTCATATACATAGGAAGAGGGCCAACTGGAGGAGGAAGCTATTGCATATCCGCATATAAGAAGATGTCACAGCTTGAGTAGGAACAGAGGAACGAGTACGTAGAGGTCGACATGGCCATCCGAAAATTAGAATGAGCTATGTGTTTCTTCCATTATTGGACTAATGGGAAGGTGACTCAAGTATCGTAGATTTATAATTTGTGGACATGCCGAAGCAACGAGTGATAACATGTCACAATGGAGGCAATAGAATTAAAAAAGAAAAAAACGACTAGGAAATGATGTGCTGAAACCTTAGTTTCCAATGAAACGCGAGATGCAATGTCTAAAATGTTATAGTGACATCACACACAAATCCTAACGCAAGTGGCAGGAAGGTGAATCTACACCGATCTGCTTCGTATCAACCTACGCAAATGGCTATCGACCAATCACATTATATCAATATATAAATCCTGAAGTCCTCACCAGTCGCCACATAATAAAGCAATAATGGTTGATCCATTATTGAGTGGTGATCCCAGTTTACGTTTTACTTTCCTAATTCTTAGTGCATGCAAAGTAATGGGATTCACTACCATGTTTGCGTGGTGGTTGATCCAATTGCCAAACCATGTATCTACATGCCAAGCTATCAAGCCAAAGTCATATTTCGAATTTTTAAGTCGTGTGTGAAATGGTTAAATCAAGAGCTAAATCAATCATTAAGCCTCAAAACCATAATCCACACATCGAGCAGGTTCACCAAGGTTCCAATACAGTTTGTGTCCAAGAGCTAAGCTAAGGAATAAGCGTTTAAAGCAGGAACAAGGTTGACCATTGGATGGTTGCGAGATCGACGGTTAAGGATAATTGTGGCTCTCTTTAGTGGGTTTACAATACCATTTTTGTGAACACCCTAAACACATATTGCCAATGGCCATGTGGATTCCTCGCTTGCTGTCAATTGTGGCACATCAACGACACCTAAAACAACTTAGTGAAGCGTTTCCGGGATAAAGGAGACATGTTAATGTAATTATGCGGTTATGAGTATTTTTTGCAATCCTTTAGAGATTATAGGTATTAGAATCTGCCAAACGATTAGAAGTGGCGGTTGAGATTCAGATGTGAAGATGGATATAAAATAAGCAATGGAAACCAGTTCAAGTGTGCCATAGGTTAACAAAACTATGCTACAAAGCTCATAAACAAGCCATGATAATGACAATGACCAACTATTGCAGGACATGCGCAAAAATTGCAAATATAAATAAAAAATTGCCTCGCCTCGGTTTGAGGCCAAATAAGGCTTCAAATCAATTGATTGGCCAGAGCATATTTATCAAAAGAAAACTTTGGTTAAAATGCTGTATAATTCGTGCAATGTTAATGGAACTTGGCAAAATCGATTTCCATAGTCCCTGCTACGGGCCGGGACTAATAAGACTCTTTTTAATTGATATATAATTCCTCTACATTTAAAGTCAATCCAAAATTAGACAGACTTTTCTTGAAATTAACTTAATGGACTGTATTTGCAAGCATGAGTGGTGGAAAATACGCACCTACCTGGATGGTGACAAAATAACAAATAAGTAACTTCAAGTCCAACCCATCTCACCTTCATCTTCGAATGCCATCTCCAAACATGCTGAAGAAATAACGAGAAAATCAACCCATGGTAATAAGAAGGATAAAGCCTGTAAGCGAGCAATTAAAAGCGAACGGGGTTTACCCGGAATAAATGTCTATTAATTCAAATGCGAATGGTCAAAACCATTAGGATTTCCCTTGAAATGTGAATGGTTAAAACCCTTGAGATTTCCTATGAAATGCCATAGCCCTCTTTTAGCTTTCACTCGCCATTCCTCGTCTGCGGTCATCTCCGTCGACAAACCCGGCTCCTCAAGCTACTCTTTACTGTGATCAACGGTGAAAATGTACTTGCAGAATCGCTATCTGGTCTCCTGGTGATCTTCATTCACTCTTTCCTCACCTCCTATGATTCTCTCTTTCGAATGCCCTGTCGATTCTTCTTGACAGAGAAATAACCCTCCATTCCTATTCTCGTGTAAACCCTCAAATGCATGTTTCGTCCCCTAGTTGATCCCCTGCGATTTTAAAATTATTTTAGGGATATGGGGCAGAGTGTTACCCATCTTTGCGGAGGGAATCCCTTGTTGGTGACCAGATGGGATATGTGTATATATTGATCTTATATGTAATCTCACTTTCCCGTGGAGGTACCTAGGAAAAGGGAAGAGTCGTGGGATCATAAAGCTCACATGATCTGGCAAACGGCAGTACTTGGGTTCCTTTGCTTCTGCCTTGCTGCCTACGAGATGCTACCTTTGCTATTATTATTTCCGTTAAAGATCCTGGCTCGTATGCTTGTTCTACCCTCACCCATAATGACCAAGGAAATAACATGAAGAGCGAGAATGTAAACCCTCAAATGCATGTTTCGTCCCCTGGTTGATCCCCTGCGATTTTACAATTGTTTTAGGGATATGGGCAGAGTGTTGGTTCTTCGATATGTATTGACAATTATTTTAGGGATCGAACCTTGGAGTTCATTGAGGGTCGAAGGTACTTCCATCAATAATTCTTCGGACTTGACTGAAAGCCATTGAGGGTCGAAGGTTCTTCCATCAATAATTCTTCGGACCTGACTGTGCTTTCAGCCTTCAAATATCCTATCAGGACATGACTGTGCTTTCAGCCTTCAAATATCCTTTCGGACTTGACTTGGTTTGCTGTGTGAGAGGGAGATTCAGATAAGAGGACAGGTAAAGCCGATGAAAAGGATAGGCAGCTGATTATCAAGAAAAGCCGATGAACAGGACAGGCAGCATATTATCAAGAAAATGTAATTTAAATGGGGTGGCAGCGACGGTGGGTGAACGGGAGCCGGGGACGGGGAGGAAGGCAGGTCCGTTGGCCGGAGGGCGGACGGTACGATTGCTGCCGCTGGCCAAAAATGTATACAATGGAGTACGCTCATACAATGCTGAACGATAAAATGTTAAGAGAGTAGTGCTCAACGATAAATGTTAGAGAGTTGAGTATCTCAAGTATAATCATCGCTCCACTTGCAAGACAGAGACAATTCTATTGTTACAAGGACAGCAGACAATAACATTTCATTAGAAAATATAAGAGAAAAATAAATGCAGTTAGCCAACAGAATGGAAAAATGCGAAATGTATATGCAAATCTTATTCAATATAAGCATTACAGTTTTGAAAAATAACAGCAAGAATTTATAGGCATAACAGTTCTGAAAAAACAAAAGAATGATTAGAACAATCTCATGTCTTGCATTGAAAACATTGGCGTTTCTTCATTCTGTAGTCCTCACAAGCCACAAACATTGCCCGAAAGCCAAATATGAAACAGAGTCCCAATTCCGAAAACAGAGTAAATGCCAAAATATATTTTAAAAAATATAATATAAATGCCACAATCATTGTCTGAAAACCAAATCTGGCTACATGCCAAAATATATTTTAAATAAAATAAACTTATTAATTATATAAATAATTCGCAGGTAGTTGTAACACGGCTTAGACTCTTAATTGTTTGACAATGTGAAATTGGCACTATCCGTTTACATAAACTAACTATTTTAATCAGGGTTGGGACAATTTTCACATGTACTTATTCTATTTCTCATTTTATTATCCATAACTTTATTAATTGTTTGATCTTCCGTTTTATCTGGTGGCTTTGAATCGGTAGACAAACAGAAAATCCATGGAACGGAAATGGGAAGAGTGTATCAGCAAGAAATGATTTAAAAAACCGCAAGTATACCCAAAAAAAAGCATTTTAAATAGGTCACTATGCTTGCCAAGATTTTTGAGATTTTTTAAGAAAATTCAACTAAACCAGAGCTTTACCTAGAACATGTGTATCTAGGGCATTAAGAAGAAATAAAATAATTTAGGAACTCCTCCAATGCTATATTTAAGAACAGGAAGCCAATCCTGTATCCATCTAAAAATGTTCAAACTTCACAGCAAAATAAATTCAGCTCAATACATTTATACATTCGTCAGCGCACTACATTTATACATTCGTAGGCTATAAAGAGATTCTAGATGTTAAAAAGTAAGGTATATAAAATTTGTTTTATATTTTAAACCATTGAAATGTTTAGAGCACAATATACAGATGACCTTTGAGTTGAGGTAAAACGGACAGAGATGTGGAGTTCAAAGTGCAATCTACCTCTCGCGTGCAAATTGATATTTCCAATATTGTTATGTATTGATATTCTAAGATGTTATGTAAAAACAGGAAATCCTCCAAAACTTGTAAAAAAATCAGAGACGGCAACATCATGCCTCAAAAGTGAATATAAGATATTTCGTAAACATGAATTTTTAAAACCTATTTAAGTGTGTTAAAAGAATGTTTATGTTAAAATTCAAAAATGAAAGAATCAGAGAAAAATCGAACAGTACGGCGATATTTAAACCAGGAACCTGGAAGATATGTTATGATTTATTTTCTTCTATAAAGAAAAATAAATAAAGATTCATCATAAATGTACAACTGAAACTAAGTTTTCTTTAGAGTAAAATAAATAAATAATACTAAACCTCTTACCTAAATTGAAAACTTCAATCTGAATTGCAAATTTCGATTAGGTTCAATAAATTCCATAACCTAAACCTGGATGAGTCCTTCATATTAACAATTATATAAAAAATTCATTCCATTAAAATTTAATACTGATACAAATCTAAGTTAGCAGATCTAGCAGCAAAAGGTCTCTGCAACCTGTGAATGTTGATAGATAGGCTAGAAAATAAAGAAATCCATTTCATTAATACTGATATAACACTAACTTAGCAGATCTAGCACCAAAAGGTCTCTGTAACCCATGAATGTTGATATATTGGCTAGAAATTAGCCTTGTTGAAGGGTAATTTATGAAAGAAAATCCAAATTAAAAAATATATCAACTCATAATACTTTTGTTTCGCCTGCTTCAATCCAAAATAGTTCCAAAGCATTCACCACAAAATATTTAATTTAAAGGCTAATTTTTGTGCAGTTAGATGAGAATTAATTTAAAGGCTAATGTATGTGCACTTAGATGAGAATCAATCAAACTGTGCGGAAAAACCATTAAGAAATTGGAAAATGCTACAGAGTATGCAATATAATTCATATTATGGTATAGTTTTGACAAAACCTTTCAGAGCTTAAATCAATGGTTCTGAAAGCCGTAGTGCTAATGATATGTGATCTTCATGCACAGTACCAAAACCTGTTCCAATGATTTTGAAATCCAACTGGTGATTGACAGTTCATTTAAACCAATATGCATTAATCAGTTCATTCTCCCATCTACACCTAATTTATATGATAAATTGAAAAATTCTTTCAAACTATTCATAATAACATTATGATGACTTACCTTGCTTATTATTGTCGATAATGCAGTCGAAGCCATAGATTTTCTTCAATCCGCCCAAGCCATGATAACAGATATGAAAAACATAAAATAAAACTCAAAAAGAAAAAACGGTGCACCGCAAAAACACAGAAACAAAGCAATGCAAGCAGAGTTCAACAGCAATAAAACTAAGAAATCGGAAATACAAGAAAAGCACATAAAGAAAATATGAAAACAGGTAAAATAATAACAGACAGCAGAGCTATTTTGTCCCAATGTCAGAAAACAAATCGATCCATGGCCGTTCTGTAAAAGAAAACAGGCATGCAAGCAGGTGCATGGGAGAAAATAACCAATCCATGGTCGTTCTGTGTGAAAGAATTAGTTAGAAAGATCGATGGAGCGGTCTAAGCATGCTTTAAATCAATCGAATTGAGTGACCGTTGGGAATATGGAGAGGCTGCTTTTTCTTTCTAGCACATTGGAATAGGAGCGTTAGAGAATTGGTAGATTAGATTGAAAGTATTGAGTGATGGTGATCGAAAATCACAACACTAAATATTGATGCACATTTCACGAGGAATCACGACATTTTCACGTAAAACCAGAATAATTTCACCAAAACCAAGCTATGTTGATGCATAATCACGAGAAACCAGAATATGGTGATACTGATACATTTCACGGGAAACTAGAATAATTTCACGAGAAACCAGGATTAGGATATATGTTGATGCACATTTCACGAATAACCAGAATAATTTCCAGAGAAACCAGGATATACGTTGATGCACATTTCCCGAGAAACGAGAACAATGGAAAAAACAAGATGAGGGCATCCAAACTGTCCCTTATTAAACGCTGCAATTAAATTTTAAGTAATTGAAATATCAATTTTTATTAGTGTTGTAATTTATGGTATTATGGTTTTCCTAAATGAGCAATCTCTCCACACAACTCGATAATGTCTTTTTAGATATATGTTGTTTAAATTTTGAAACATAGTTTTTTTTTATTGACTGTTTTAATTTTGAAGGATAGGTTTTTTTAAAGATATGTGTTTATTAAGATATATGCCATTTAAATTTTGAAACATGGTTTTTTTTATTGTTGTTCTTTAATTTTGAAGAATCGGTTTAAAAACACTCCTTGGTATTCAATTGAATCAAAGGAATTGTGTACATCATCAGGAATTATGAGAACCAAACAAGTGGACTCCAATAGCTAACATCAATAACAGGCACTATGTACGAGAAATGTTCCTCTCATAAACTCACTGCATAGCTATGAGCCAAGTATGTCCCTAAAGAAGATAATAGGAGCCGAGAGGCATTATCCAAGTCAGGGCTAGGGTCGTCTCTCATAGTCAAATGTCATGACTAATCAACAAGAAATAAACTTTCACATATAGGAGCCAAAACCAAAAAGTCAAAAGACTAGCAGGCCTTTGGCATATCAGAGCAATGCTCTCAAAATAGTTGAATTCTCACTTCCTCCAAACGTTCACCTTCACATATTTCAGTAAAGGTAAGATGGTGCGATACCATATTAATCTTTGCCTTGGATAATGTATATGCCCTCTTATTATATTCCCTATAGACATGGTTGAAATCCACATAAGTGAACGAAGATACATGGTAGGTTACAATTAGTATATGTAAATAAGAAAAACAAGAAAATAGCCTAGTGGGCTAGTTTAAGTGGTCCAATGTTGTAAGTTGTGAGTAGAAGGTTGATCAAATCCCCTGGTAGTTATACATTGCTATATAAAGGCCTTACTTGATGTCCCCATTGGATTAACTAGTGCACTTTTTGCCAGATGATCATCTAAGGCTAAGAAAATATTAATATTACTTATGAAAGACTTATGAGAAAATATTAATATCCCTTACTAGAGACTTCTCCATTTGTGTAATAAATTAAGAGTTTTCTCCATAAAGGTGAACATATACATGTATGTATTAAGTGTTTGCAAAGTAGATTTATTTGAAATTTTGATGAGTAGTTGCACAACTATAAGATCATTTTTCATAAATAAGCTTGAATTTATAAATTTAATGATATTAAGATGAGCATAGTCACAATATACTACAAAGTTTACCTTAAAAATGAGTCGATAATGGCCGGGCCATTGCCACTTAGAGACAATTAATGTTATGTTGCTGACCAAATGCCTTGAACTAATCAGGCAAAGTATAGTTAATTGTGTTAAGAGGTTAGGTGTTTTTCTATTCAGGAACTGACATAACCTAAGGTGGTTCACTATGTGAACCAATGACAAAGTACATGTATTGTAAGATATTAAAGAACTATATCCCTAATTTCACTAGATATTACACAATGCCTTCAAAATATTTTTGTTGAGCCCCCTCCCAATACACTTTTCTAATTCAAAAAACCCTTGTTTTCACTATTTATCATAGCTATCTATTTTTTCCATGACATTTTTAATACCCCTTTTATTTTAACCCTTTATATAGTGACATGGCACAACTCTTATAGCCCCTAGAAACTTTCTAGGGTGAAATATGAAATCTAAATGAAAGCAAATATTTAAAAATGAGGAACAACCCCCTAAACACATATCAACTTCATACATAGTGGTTCCAATTGTAATGATTCACACCACATTCACTCACAAATTATACATATTCAAACACCACTTTAACTCTAAACATAATTGAACTATAGATATGTACTCTATCTCCCATTCACTTGACTCATAGACATCCCTGTTAACACTAAAAAGTGTTCACCTAGCTCTCCATGGTCTAAAACCATATACATACATCATATTCCTACCATATTTCTCTAACTTTTGACCTTCACAATTGTATTTCCACCTAAAAAATGTCCAAAACATTGTTATTTACTATAGTTTACCCTCACTCTCCCAAAAATGGTCAAAAACCCTAAAAAGGGGTCCAAAACCCTAAAAAAGAGAAAGGGTCAAAAAACCACAGCAAAATACCATGGGTCAACACCTTGGGTCAAAAAACCCTAGGATATTACTATAAATACATTGTGAAGGGCTCCCCAACAGTGACTCGTACATTTTTCCCTCATTCACTTATGGGTACGTTGTGACACTTTTGCTATCAGGTATTCACATACTCCCTTGCCATCACTCCCATGCCATTCCCACGGTGTATGTTGAGACATCCTTTGTAAGTATCTTGGATCCATTCCCCCTTTGACAACTGTCCGTGGAGACAGCTAGAGAACCAACCCGTGGAGCTGCAGAACCACTTCCAAGGATGGCTACGGTGGCCCACTTTACTAGAGAAGAGGTGTGTTTACTATTTTTTGTTTATTTGCATTAGTTTAGTCGATATACATGTTAAAAAATGATAAAAATATTTGATTTTCATTGTTAGTTTAGTTTTCTTTTCTATTTTCCATTGAACTCTTCCTTATGATCACACTGATCTAAGGTTGGTGCTTCTGCATGTAGCTGGGGAGAAATCCCCACTACAGTTTTGGCGACTCCACTCGGGATCAAACCCAGAATCTCTGGTTTCGTAGACCAACTCCAGATTGAGCCATCATACATGAGTAATCAAGGGCATAAGTAGGTTGGGCAACACGATGAGTGTTACCATGTAATAACACAAACTAGAGATTTGCCTTTTTGTGCATGTATTTGTTCATAGAGCTACCATTTTATTGGTTGATTGTTGGTTTGCTTGGTTGGTGTAAATATGTATTTATCCAAAGATTAATTGCATGTGATAGTAGAATGGATAAACATCACAAAACCCATGAAATTCAGCTTAGGAATGCTAACAACTGATGTAAGTATACATGTACTCAAACTTTGAGAAATTGGATGATGCTCAGGTGTATCAAAAGTGTTTAAAACTCAGATCTGAATGCAACTAAATAAACAGTCATGTACATGACTTAACAACATATAAATGGTTAGATTACCATGGAGAATCATTAACAAAAATACATTTATTTATAATGTTGTAAGTGAACTGTAGAGGCTTTAAACCCAGTGGATAATATGGTGTATATGGCTAGAACAAATGCAATAACACATATTCCAAGTGTACATGCAATAGATATGACAACCTTTAAATTGTGGAATTCAGCCCAATAGTGGTCCAAGCTTTAATCAACGTAAAAACCTAAGTATAATAGCATATTACTCCCTCAATAGTTGAACTACTTGAGTGGTAATTACAGGGTCTGAATGATCATTGCAAATTACACTTGAATGTAATGCATGCAACTCCAAAAGGGAAACACGACTTCCTTAAGATAGATCTGACCTCCAAATTTATGTATCGCTGTTATAACTAATAGATCGTGCCACTATGAGATTGATGTCAACAATATCAGAGGTCGTTGCCTTTCCTGAATGATGGAGACTGCTCAAGTTGTAGTGTATGGGTAGAATCTTGCATGTGATGCCACCCAAATATAGAGAGGTCATGCCCAGCCTACTATAAATTGGAGGCTGATATAGATGAGTAATCGCTATTTTGGTGTGATTGAATGAGACTGTCCATGCCTCTTATACTTCCCACGTAGCCCTAATAACTGATGATCTGCTCTCCCATTGCTTGATTGGGTATATCTTCAAGGATAAGGATATTCACGTCCTCAATAAATGACCATACAATAGCTGATAGAGATTTGTTGCTTTGAATGCTTAATGAATGTGCCCTAGATAGTGAAGGAGAATACTACTCAATCTTGAATGGATGCGCACAGTTGTGAAGAGGCTCCAACGCTGCCCTAAACACATTAGATTTAAGATGCAATGATGTACACACTGGTGAATCTGGATGATTCACCCTAGCAATTGGTTAGGGTGGATAGATTTCGCCACCGAATCCAATTAAGTCAAGGAAATCCACCTTAAACCCTAAGTAGCTCACCGAGCTCCCAAAACCTGTTTCCAAAAAGATGAATAATAAAAATGATCCCCTTTTTGGTTCAACTTATCTTCTTATATAGATTTTAGGGTTTGCATGTAAAGTTTAGGGTTTGTAAGTAACTTTTAGGGTTTGCATGACTTTATTTTGCATGCATGCAATTCTAATTGCTCGTTGACTTATGCAAGATGAAATAAGCCCTGCATGCTTGTTAATATCTGCTCCAATGGCCTTCTACACTCTACTAATGATCTCATAATGTTGTATCAATATATTCTTTTCTCCATGTATCATTACTCCTTAGTCAATCCCCTATTATCAGTAATGGAACATTACACACCAAGATGGGGTGGCATCATGGGTGAGGCCGAGTAAAACTGAGGGTGTTGGGTAATGGAGTCAATAACTCCATCAGCAACATGAGATGTCCACGGTGTATCTCGACAAGAGGTGCCAACACGAGGAGCATCAGGTATAATGGTATACAAATATCCCGATTAGGTGTATATCAGATCGAACTGTTGAGCTTTAAGGATAGCTTCCTCTTCGATTTGGGGGCGTTTAGATGTGACGTCCTTAGTTATGGGAGGGACTAATGTTTTGAGGAACCAATCTAGGAATATCCTATAATGTAGTTGTATCTTACACATGCTACGACAATGGCACCACTCATGGATATGATCCGTAATGTGGGTAGTTGTGTTCTGTCAACAGGATAATAAGATTTCCACTCCTTCGTCATAACAGATGGGTAACTGGAAGTATTGAAGGAATATCAAAGCTAATGAGGAGAAGTCGAGGTAAGTAACATGACGCAACTTAGTGTACCACTTGGCCGAAGCACTAGTGAGTGTGCGCTGGAACAACCTCAACCGGATGGAATCATCCACTATGATGTTAGATGAACACCATAAATGGAATGACATGATGTGGTTTTTTGGATCCTCTCCCGCCTTACCGTTGAACTTAGGGATGTGTGAGGGAAGTTTTGTAGGAATTGGGAGGCCATTGTTGTTGATGACTAATGGGGTCATTTGTCAACCTTGCAAATTCAAGTAGGTTGAGTCTAGCCATAAAAGGGAGACTAGAATCAAGAGAGGCTCGGGTAGGACCAATGAAGGTGCCAGTGGTAACAAGAACGTAGTTCCCATGCGTAAATGGGGGGGATGAGGTTGACTTCCCATAGTAGGAATAGTCGGAATGGACGTGGAAGGGCCACTGCCCCCATTTATAAAAGGTAGAATGGTAGGAACTGTGGGAGATGGTGTGGGGCTGCCACTAGTGGGTAGCGTACAAGCAACAATGTGTGCAGTGGCAATGGGACCAGTAGAAATTGGAACTGTCGGTCTGGTAGGAGGGATACCCGCAATGATGGCTGGAAAGGACACATGCCCTCCACCAAATATCCCTCCGTAGAAAGGATCCAGATGTGCACCAGCCATGAGGATGGATGGGGCAGTGAATAAAACTGGTTCGGATAGATAGGAATCTGAATCGGACTCGGAGACCATGTGTGGCTCTAAAGGTGGTGAGTGACGTCGAAGGTGGCTCCGACGGTGATGGTTCAAAGAACCAAACTGGGGGGTGTTCCCCCTGAGCCTAAGCGAGTAGCGTGGTGGAGCTATGATGACTATATGGAGTGCTATGTAATTACTGGAAACTCAAGAGGATCAATCATAGGCTCAAAAACCTAACTACAATCGAGTGTGTAGAATGAGAGTGTATGAAAGGGTGGCGCACAGGCCAACACCAATATCTAAAACCAAGCTATGACAGTAGGTCATAGAAAGGCGAGTCTACAACAAAAATGGCCAGAAATCCAACAAGCAACACTACTTGTGTAAGAAAAATTACTCACTAACCTATGGGGTATGAGTGCATGCAAGCTCCTGACTACAAGCTGGAAGGCCCTCGCAAATCATATCCTTAGCAGGGTGATGATATCCCAGTCACACAATACGAAATGGAAGAACCATACAAGCTAAGAGAATCCCACTACCGAGAAGGACCTATGGGTAAAAGATCCCTAGAAGATTGGCCACTAGGATACCTCGTTCATGACACGTCCGTTCGGTTTACTGACACTTCATCCCTTTGGCCCTCGACACCCTGTTAGTATTATTAATCCTCCCTTGGTCAAATGTCTATTAGATTAATTATTGCCTAACTTAGGAACCTTAAATTAATTAAATGGGTCCACATGGCCCAATGGGGCCACATGTACCAGTCATTGAAGTGTGGGGAACACTTCTAGAGGTTAATTGCTACTTAATGCATGTGCATGCATCAGTTAGGGTGCCTCCTAGACCAATCCCTACATTTTAGGAGCCACTAGGAGTTCCAACATGGCACCTACTTCAGTCAGTTGGTGTTAGCACTAGTTAGTCTTAGTTAGCCCTCAGTTACAATCAGTTACTTCACAGTCAGTTAGGCTAGTGCTACTAATGCATGGTTGCATGGGGAGGAGTGCTTTTCCTACCTACCACACTCAGTTGCACTAAGTTAACTAGTTGTTACTACTTGTTGGAGTTATTGGTCATAGGGGAGTTGTCTATTTGGACTCCGATATTGATTGGGAGACCTTGAGTTAGCGATTCAGTTAGATACAGTCTTATCCACTTGGAGGAATTGAATTCATTACTCATGCATCGAATTCTACCTATGAAAACTACATTGTACATCGGATATTATTATGATGAATATACTGTAAATTCCTAAGCAATGCTTGTCTATTTCCTGTGTGGTTTGTTTTGCTTAGTTTGTATGTTCATTCTCCATTCAATTGCTGCAACATTATCAGAATTCTCTGCTTGAATATCTTAATGGAATTCAAATTCTAATACACCTGGTATACGTTGGCATGCACGAGGAGGACTATGAAGGTTTAGCCTTCGGTACAAGATGGAGTGCGGTATTCCACCACTCCGCCTTACCGTCGAACTTCTCCCTGATACCTCACCTTTAGAACAATGCCTTATTATGCTTAAACAAACCAATGAGGACCGTCGTGATGCTCTCTAGAACCCCAAAAACCCAACTACAATCAAGTGTGTAGAAGGAGAGTGTATGAAAGTGCGGCTCACAGGCCAACAACAATCTCTAAAACCAAGCTATGACAGTGGGTCACGGAAAGGCGAGTCTACAACAAAAATGGCCAGAAATACAACAAGCAGCACTACCTATGTAAGAAAAATGACTCACTAACCTATGGGGCATGAGTGCAAGCAAGATCCTAGCTACAAGATGGAAGGCCCTCGAAAATTGTATCCTCAGCAGGGTGATGAAATCCCAGTCAGATAATATGAAATGGAAGAACCATACAAGCTAATAGAATCCCACTACCGAGAAGGACCTCTAGGTAAACGAGCCCTAGAATATTGGCCACTAGGATACCTCATTCATGACACGTTCGTTCGGTTTACTGACACTTTAGCCCTTTGGCCCTTGCCACCTGGTATATGCCGACATGCACGAGGAGGACTATGAAGGTTTAGCCTTCAGTACAAGATGGAGAGCGATATTCCACCACACCTCCTTGTCGTTGAACTTCTCCTCAATACATCGCCATTATAAAGACGCCTTATTATGCTCAAACAAACCAATGAGGACCATCGTGCTGCTCTCTAGATTATCAAAGTGTCTAAGACTCAGTCGAAGTCCCATTTTGACTCCCATGTCCACCCTCGCACCCTCATTGAGGGAGATCTTGTCCTTGTTTATGACCAAGCCAATGATAAGTTAGGGAAAGGGAAGTTTGATTCCATGTGGTACAACCCATATGTCATCCATCATTGCCTCAGCGAGGGGGTATATATCCTTGCTAACTCCGACGACCACCTCTTGAAGAATCCCTGCAACGGGCTCTACCTCAAGAGGTTCTATGCTTGAAGTCACCCACCATGAGTAAACTTGTGTCATAGTTTTTCTTTTTTGTTTTACACCATTATTGTCACGAGTCTTACAGTTTGTTTCCTTGGTTTCTCTAGATGGATCCTACCTTGCATTGCTACGTTGGTTTCGCTGACTGAGTAAGTAGATGGTATCCTAATCTCGCCTCGGCTGCATGGGTCATTTATTCCCCATCACATGAGTTGATCCATATTGACAGAATGTGTGTTGGAATTGCTACCAACAACCAAGCTGAGTATGATTGTGTCATTGGTCTCCTGGGCACTTCTCTCCACTTGGTTATTCGTCACCTCAATGTCTTCTTAGACTCCTAGTTGCTTTTTTCCCATTTGAATAACTGCTACCGGGTACACGATCCTTGCCTCTTTTTAAATTTCCTGCGCACTAGACATTTGGTTAGACATTTAAAATCTATTACATTCATGCACGTTCCCAGAAGTTTCAATGGTGTTGCAGACCAAATGGCTAATGCCATTCTGGAGTGGCACATAAGTCATCGCATATAGGAAATAAAAATGCATCATGCATCATCATATAGTCATGCATACATATGTCATATACATCATATAGACATCATCATCAAAAAATACTCATACAAAACTCTTTAAAAGTGCATCCACATGCATATATATATCATGTCATAATGTTCAGTACAAAATGAGAAGATCCATAAGATTTCTTGGTTGATCATACATATCATACAAAAAATACCAGTGCACCACTACACCATGGGCAGCATCACCAGCTACTAGTAAGAGTCAGATTCCTCCTCTAGGTACTCTGGGTCCGTGTCCTCCTCACTAGAGTCCTCCTCCTCCTCTATCGACACATCACCCTGTGTTACTGCTCGAACATACTCAGCATTGACTGCGATCCTCCTCATCAAGGGGATCCACTCTGGAGGAGCATGGTAGCATGTGGAGATCATATCGTTGTCTAGGTACTTCCATCCTTCATTGGTGACCCTATCCAATAACCACTCTATATCGAGAAGAAGTGAGTCCGGTGTACTCCAATGCCTCTTGTTCCCATGAACGGTTGGATCTAACCCCTCCACTCTGCCCCTCTGCCTCTAATAGCTTGTTGGAGGGCATGGCCCGATGTTTGCGCATGCACATAGCATGTCATCAATATCTATCACACACATAAACTGGTTACCACTAACATAGAAAACTATATATGAATACAACCACTTAAAGCATCATGTATATGTACCATCAGGTCCCTAGGCCTATCCTGGAGTTCGAGGCATCTCAGGATCTCCCCGGTAATCCATACTCGCGTACAGATAGTCCTCTATAAGGATTGGTAGCTATCGCCACTGTGCAAATATCTTTCGGGTGAAGAATCAACCCATTAAGCCACCTCCCTCCCTGATCATCATCTCATCCACCTCCTCATGCAAGGCTCAGGAGGTCCCCCCTCTCGCACCGCCAGTTGCAGTCATAGAGTAGGCAGTTTCTCAAAAAATAATGAGCACAAGAACAAGGGGAAACATAAATTCCCTCCCACTGAACTGACATGGTTCAACGCACATCGAACCTATGTCAAGTACATCTATGCCCACCCAAATTAGGTGCCCCTCAGCACATGCTATACAATCTGGATTTGACCGCCTGAGATCTTGTGAGGTCTCAATGACCCCAATATCTACAGCACCATCGTTGCCACTGGTTGAGTCATAATACTCTTGTTGTCGCACACCAGTATGTACGACGAGTGCACCATCGCAGAGGCATAGCAATACCTCTCGCAGAGGTTGTCTAGTGACACCCCGTGTGTGAGGTTCGGCATAGTGTCGTCGATCACACCCAACATAGGGAGCCCAGTAAAAAAGTAGATATCGAGGAGCGTGACCTCGATGCGCTCCTCCTGGATGATAAAACAATCAGCATCCGGGTCCCAGAATCTCACCAACTTGTCCAGCAACAATTTTTTTGAACGCATGAGTGGGATCTGGAAGTACTTCCATAACCCATAGCAAGCAAGCATATCCTTGCATTGCTGGATCATCTCATACCTCATCTCGGATACTCCCAATATCTTGCTCTTGCCACGCCACCCATGAAATCCTGCACAAACACATAGTCCCCGTTAGGTCCAATCATGCACAAAAACTCATCCCGGGATGGGTTGTCCCTATTCGATTCTTTTGTGTGACCCAAGTCACTCAAAAACCTCAAACAAGAGCGACGGGGTCGCTCATACCTATTGAACATGTGCGACCTGGGTTGCGCCTATCTCACAAATAGGTGCGACCGGGTCGTGTCTGTCCAATCGATATGAGTGACCTAGGCGGTTATTTTCCCTCGAAAAGTGTGACCCAGCCTTGCGAACCCCCTGAGCTCGGCGTAAGCCCCATGATTACCCATACCATAAATCAAACCAGTAAAAAATTCAGGTTCGATGAGATCTCTTACTTGCAAGTCATAGAGCGGGAAACCATCAGTCGAAATGAAAGAAAACAACAATTGATTTCTAGGGTCCTCCACTCCAACTCAGCACTGAACAATAAGAATGACACATGTCATGTCGTCCCCCATGTTTATAGGCCTCCTCTGGGTCTAGTTTTCTTTCATGCACCACAAATTCATCCGGTGTCTGTTTGAGACATTATCTGCACCACTGGGTTTGGTTTTTTTCCCTCTGTCTTTTGACAAGACCCTCGTCTCGTACTCTCACTACGATTTTTTGGGCCATTTCCTAGAATTTATTTCGATTTGCGTGTCATCACGTGAATCACCCATTGCATGTATTGGCATGTTCATGAGCCATTTGCTCCATCCATACTGCACAATTGGCCATATTTTACCGCCATCCATCATCCTGCAAGGGGGCCCCATTAGTGTTCTACATTTATACCCATTAGCCTTGTTCACAACATAACCTCTTTCCATATATCAAACACTTACCCCTCGATTGATTAACCATTATGGATTTTTTGTTAACCTCTTTCCTGACTCCTAAAAGAATGAAAAGATTGTCGAGCACACTTGCTTCCTTTCACACTCGTTAAAGTATTTGAAAGGGCATCTATGGACTATGTAGAATATCATAAGAAAAGGACCACCTTGGCACATTCAAGCCAGGAACGTTTTCCTTTGTATCCTTTTATGCTTTCTTGGGCATTGGGACTGTACATTACGAAAAAGCTCATTATGGGTTTCCTTTAAGCTCTTTTCCAGCCTTCTCATAAAGAAAATATTGCCGACCAAACTTGGTTTCGTTCATGCTCGTAAAATTATTTGAATGACCATCTAGTTAGTATAGGTTTAACCTTTTCCAGCCTGGTTGGACTACCAACGGTAAAGAAGTCTCCCATCCCCCAAAAGGGTGGGAGAGCTCTCCTTTATACACTTTTATCCTTTTTCAAGATTAGGAGACTACATACAAAAAAGAGATCACATTGGAGTCTTCTTCCTGTTTTGAGATTCTCTAAAAATGAAAACACCATTGAGCATTTACCTTCTCAGGCTGGGTAAAAATCCACGAGATCGTAGCATAGTGAGCTTACTTCTATCCTTTCTTCGTGCTCCTTAAACTATGAAGAAGGCCAAAATGGTGTGTTTAGGCGCCACCACATATATCACAGTTTGGCATCTTTCCCCTATTGGGTCACCTTTGTTCAAAGTATTATGCGATGATTCTTCCTTGGATCCCTTGAGTAGTCATGATTCAGTGACCTCCCTTAGTATTTCGCATTACATTTATATTCCCGGTATTACAGCCATGATCCCTTTCCCATGACTCAGTTTCATTTGCTACTAGGTTAGCCCTGCCATCATACTCTGAACAAAGGAAGTTTGATTCTCCCATACTCCCCTGCCCCTGTTCCCCCATTTAGTGTGTCAGTCCCCTGATTGTTCCACATATTTGGTTATCCCCTTTGCGCTCCTAGTCAAGGAAACATCATTTCCTTTATTAGTTGCAAGTCTCCCTCTGTCGACGTCAACACATCTATTCCAGAGGATAGAAATAGAGGTCCTTGTATCTTGGTTTCATCCACCTCATTAATGAGTTCCTTGGACCGCTTGAGAGGAGTCATTAGTTCATATCGGGTTGGTTGTGTCTCATGTGCTCAACTTCAACTACATCATCGCACCGTTGAGATTCGTACATGGTATTGGTCCATTCATTATTTGGTCGAAGACCCCGGTTGTCACCTGACTCTAGCACATTTGTGAGTCTATCTATGGGACCCAAATAGTCTCATGTCCTTTGTGATTTCGAGGCTGCATTGGAGACAGTGTTCAGAAGCTGTCAATGTTATGCTTCCATGTATCTCCAGTACATGATGCTGCATATTGTACCACAGAGATTCTGACTCTTAGTCATTGAGTCCATATATATGTACACCTCCAGATTCAGTAGAGCATCAGTTGTGATGATATTGCCTTCCAAGAGAATGCCATTTCCCTATGTATCAGTTCTTCAAATCAACATTGTATTCAACCTCCCATTGAGGCCACCATCATGTATCATCATTTGTATATGTATTGATCGGCAAAAAGTGTTTTTTTGGAAGTTGAAACGTGTCTTTTTTAAGGTGGGAGTGGAATGGTATAAAATTAAAAATAGAATTTAAAATCCATCCCTCTCATGTAATGTAATTTTAAATTTAGATTTTGTTAAGTTTTAAAAAATAATAAATAAGTTAAAAAATAAAAATAAATAAGTTTTTAAAAATATTAAGTCTACTTTTTAAGAGACAAATTGAAAACACAAGTGGTATATGAATTCTTAGTTAGGCGTGAGAGGTTCTTGGTTCTTCCTTTACTAAGTTACTAATAGCTTCTTCTTCCACAAACTCCTTCTTGTTAAGAATAAAAAGGATTGTTATGACTAGTCCTCACTCACTCTAATAAGAATGTCACACTTGGCATAAAATGATGACTAAGGGGCAAACTCACTGTAAAAACACTAAGGCAACAAACTTATGATTCAAATTGTCCAAGGTTTAATTTCTTTCCCTCTTAATTTGTCCCTTGCCATTCCTTTACATCTTGTTTTATACTTTTGATGTGGATGGTTTCAGTGGTTTATTCTCGTGTGACTGGTACCATATTGAACTATAATTGTGCGAACCATCCATGAAAATTCCTTTTATTTTTTTTTTATTTTTTGAAATTTCATAGGGGTGTGTGTGTTTCTAACTCATTACATGTGTATGTGCATGTTGCTAGTGTGCAACCCATGTACACATAGCAAAATAGAGGCATGTAGGATGTCTTTTAGCTGCTTTTAGAAAATTGGTGCTATAACATCATGGTTGGTCCAACTAGCCACTGGAACTAAGAGAAAAGTTAGCTAAAAGGTGGAGAAATGTCCGTTATAAATGGGTAAACTCTTCACATGGGAAAATATGAGTGTTTTACCACTTGGTTCATGTGATATTATCACTGGAAAGGTTTAATTCGAAGCATATCAAGTTAAACTTGATTGTTACAACAATGTTTTTTAATGCATTGATGAAGAATAAAAATAGAGGACGTAAAGGGAATTCCAAAGATGGTTTCCATTAGGCAAATTTTAGCCTTGCAACAACAATGGGTATGAAGATGGGAAGTAATGAGGGGGATCCAATCGGATCTCGATGGGAATAAAACATGAATGGGAGAAGTGACAAACAACCGAGCAGAATGATACACTCTTTTAGGAGGATTGGAGTTCATTATTTCTCTCAACATATCCCAATATAATGATCCTCATAGACTCTCTATTGGTGAAATCTCAAGCTGAGAAATAGACCAACTCTAATAAGAAATATTTGGGCCATCATCATAGAAGGATACAAGACAAGTTAAAGTAGACCAGTGAGATGAATATTTTTTTATATTCAAAGATGCAACAACCACGAAGTGGAAATGCTCGTTAATCAAGCAGTATCTCTATTGTGAGGTTATTTTGTATTAAATGCCTCCCTTCAATGAAGATGGCTCCCAAAAATGAAGGTTGGCTCATGAATTAATAACCTTCCACATGTATTGGCACTTATGAAGGATATTTTGAAGGAAATGCATGTTTCAAAAAGGTGGCACAAAAAGGATTTAATCTCTCACGTGAGAGAAGTGTCTTGAGCATTCATTAAGACCACCCTTATGATTGTGAACCTATTGCCTATGATGTATTGTTTCGTGGTAATATGTGCTAGTGGGATCTATCGATGTACAAGATCCCACTGAGTAGTAGATTGTGATCAATTTAGCAACGTGCAGTTGGAAAGGAATGGCAGGAAGTTAACCAATAAGGAATCCTAACTTCAGTTAGCAAGAATTTCTACAAAGTTCAAACTTGCCCTACTTGTGTTGTGAATCTATAGCATAGTTGGTATATTTTGTGTTTTTGGACATCGAGTTGTCGGTGTCACATATGTAGTGAAGTTTCTATCATTTTTTAGCATTATGGACAATTGAAGTTGGAGCTTTAGGCTTGGCAAGATTCAAGGAGCCATCTAAGACCTTCGTATTATGATGAATAGACTCAATATGCAACTCAAGAGAGTTATAACAGTCATTGATCACCTTACCAATCATATTTCTGAAATGGGTGTCGGGTTTGATAACCTATAAACTGAGGTTAGGGAGTAGAGAGGGAAAATAAAGAAGTTATTTGAGGATTTAGAGGTGCATCAAGAACTTATAATGGGTGGTCACTCACAAAATGCACCTTGTGGAAAATCAAATGCTACAAAGGAAGGTTTGGTGCAACAACTTGATAGTGTCCTTATTGACATCTCCAATTCCCATAAACAGGAAGAAGGAATTATGAATATGCAAGAAACTAGGAGTCGGCCAGGCTAGTTCTAATTTTCTTATGCACTTTTTTCCTAAGTTTTTGTTGGGATAGTTTGTTAAGGTCTTTAGTACTCAATATTATGCTATAAATCTCATAGGAAGTATAGTTTATCAGTCATGTGGAAAATTTTGTGGAATAAACTTGCTAGAGCAAGAGGCTTTTATCAAATGATAAACTTGTAAATCTGGTTATTTTTATTAGTATTTGAAATGTAAAATATAACCGTTTTAGTTGTTAAAAACAACACAATGAGCACCAAGCATCATTGAATATGAGTCATAATATGGAAGAAGGTGTAGGAGACCAATGAGTTGGGATAATCCAGTGAAGAAATTGTGCTTGGGATAGAAATGCTTAAGGAAATGGAACAAGATGTTACAATAATTAGGCAAAAAATGAAGGCATCCTAGGACAAGCAAAAATGTTATGCAGAAAAAATAGAGTGCATAGAAAATTTTGAGTTGGGCCTGATGTTTAACTCTGAGTGAGGTCAAGCAAAAGTTCCTTGAAACTTGGAATATTGCCAAGTCATCACCAAGATATTGTGTTCCATTTGAAGTGCTTGAGACGATAGGACTAGTTGCATATAAAATTCCATTTCCTGCTAACACTAAAGATCATATTTTTTTTCTTATTTCTTTGCCTAAGAAATATATACATGATCCCAATCATGTGATTGTTTTGGATGTGATCCATAAAGAAATTAAATGACATTAATATGAAACTTTTCATTTACACATTATGTCAAACACTTGAGTAACTATGGTTTATTATTAAAAATTTACTTCTTAAATTAAAAAATTAACAACCAACTCAATAAATTTCAAATACTTAAGCAAATCGTACACACATGAATACACATAAATTTTGGTCAAAGACTGGGCAAAACACCAACTCCTCGAGAAAACCCTAGAAAGAGAAAATTTCCATTAAAGAAGAATACTTACAATTTTTTTCAACTACACAAGAAAAATATTTCTTCATCCCTTATTAACAAATTCATTCACCCAAAACAACAACAAATACCTCAATTTCTATGCAAATAGATTGTTGTACATTCACACGTGTCTGTACGAAATTGTACGGATCTGCACATGTGTTGTACGGATTTTGTACTTCCATCTTGCCTCGAGAATCATGTCATAGTAGTAATAAATGTTGTACAATTTGTCAGACTGTTGTGTAGTCTGCCTCCTCGATATTTATGCCCACACGTGCATGTTGTATGGATCTGATAGGATGCAATTAATGTTGATGTACTTCTACCTCGGTATTTTTGTTGTTGTTTCTTGTATTTGGAAATGTGTCAATCTTCCAGGGCATTTCTTCTTTCTTCTCACTCTTCTTCTCTTTCTCTCCTCATTGATGGTGTCTTTAATTTGTCCTTTAACCCTAGTTTTATACTTTAAAAATCATAACTACTTATCTAACCACCTAATATGTGGTTGAGATATATTTACAAAATCAAGGGCTCACACTCAATGCACCCACATTTAATAATTAAATCTCTTTAATTATTAAAAAATATTTAAGTGGGACCCATAATATAAAGTACAAAACATCATTCTTATTTACATATAACTCATTTTTATACATAAATACACAAAGGACAAATTATATGCCCTCTTTATCACACCACACCAAAACTATAAAGAGGACCTTCAGATTTAACTTTCTAACACTCCCTCTTAACAAGGAAGGTCCACAACACTATCTCCATCTCTGACTCCTGCAACAGCTCCCTCTTGCTCTGGAGTCCATCTCAGATACAGATGCTCAAATCCATACTGGAACTCTGAATCCTGAGACTCGACTTGAGCCTCTCCACCTGCTCATATGTACCATCACTGGACTGGATGAGCCTCCTGCCAGTACTCTGGAGAGAGTCACTCTCCTCTTCATAACCATATCTATCATATGCAACACCATACTCATTTTCTAACTCTAACAACCACCCTCCTGCTCCTGCTCCTGGTCATGCTATATTCCCTCTCAAGACATAGAGTATGTCCCTACTATCTCCTAATAGAAATATAGTGGTCCCAACTGGCTCATCTCTCTGATACAAGAAGACATGGCCCTACCTCACCATCATTACATAGCCTTCATCCTCAAAGGATGATATTGAGAGTTTGTTCACTCCCATCCCAGGTACAAACAATACCCCGTGTATTTCCAGGAACTCTCCAAGGTCTAGTTGGAACTTGATTGTTCTTGCCCCTCGTATTGCTATCTGAGGACTATAAAAATAATTCCGAACGAAATGTCTTGGTCCCAACTCTGTAATATTTTGAAATATTTCATAGATCTGAGTCATGTGTTTGGTTGCACCACTGTCAACAACCCATACGTTTTCAAAAACTGAGCTCCCTACACTGGAATCAATTGAGACAAGAGAAATCTCTTGCTCAAACTTCAAAGTATAGTCTTCTAATGCTGTAGTCACTACCATATCTCTTTCAGTCTTCTCTTGCACAACCTTATTCTCAGGACACTTCGAGGAATAATGTCCCATTTGCCCACAATGGTAACATAAAGTCTAATTGATGTCTTTCTTCTTCTTGCTAACTTTTGTCGTGAGTGCCACATTATGCTCCACCTCTTCGTTGAATTGACTACCCAGAGCTCCCTCTCGAATCTCCTCTTGAGTAAAATCATCCCAAAGTCTGGACCAGTCTGGAAGCTTCTCCCTACCAACAATGCACTTGACAAAAACTTCCCATTTCTTGGTGAAACCCTTCAGGGATATCCTCACCAGTTCTGAATCTGAGATAGTCTCTCCTACCGCTGCTAACTCATATTTGACTTGCGCCGCTCAAGTCAGGTAGGAGTTCACACTTTCATATTTGGTCATCTTCACATTGTGCAACTTGTCCTTCAACGCCATTTTGCGGTCCTTGTTCTTCGCTTCAAACAATTGTTTTAGAATATCCCACATGTCATTTACAGTCTTCTTCTTTGCCAAATGTGGAATAAGATGATCATTTACTCCATCTAGGATCACTTTTTGGGCTCTGTCTTCTAGGGATTCAAACTCTTCTAGTTCATCCTTGTTTGTAGGCTTAGTCATCTTGGTGTTATCAAAATTCCATATCTTCCATTCTTTAAGCACAACAGTTATTCTAACTTTCCAAGGAAGATAGTTGGATATTCCATCCAACCTATCTTCATATCTAATGCTCATCATCTAGAAAATAAATCACAACAAATATTTTAACTGTAAAGACAACACAAATTGTGACTGTGATTCACAACTTTGAATTCTACTTCAGACCTCGCTCTGATACCATGAAAAAATTCAATAACATTAATATGAAACTTGTCATTTACACATTATGTCAAACACTTGAGTAACTAGGGTTTATGATTAAAAATTTACTTCTTAAATTTGAAATGCAAACCACCAACTCAAGAACTTTCCAATACCAGAGAAAATCATACACACATGAATACACAAATTTTAGTCAAAGACCAGGCAAAACCCCAACTCCTAGGGAAAACCCTATAATCGAAAGAGAAAATTTCCATTAAAGAAGAATACTCATAATTGTTTTCAACTACACATGAAAAATATTTCTTCATCCCTTACTCACAAATTCATTCACCCAAAACAACAAAAAATACCTCGATTTCCATGCAAACAGACTCTTGTACGGTGTATTGTACCTTCACACGTGCCTGTATGGAACTATACGGATCTCCACACATGTTGTACATATTATGTACTTTCTATATACCTTAGGAATCCTGCCATAGTCATTAGAGGAAATTTGGGGTCTAAAATGGGCCTTATAATAAAACATGCCAAAATAAGTTTTTGTGAGTTGGAATTCAAGAACCAATAGAATTTCAATAAAATAAGTCAACCATAATGGTTGAATTGACATATTTGTCATTAAAGAAAACTACTTTTTTTGTTCGTATTTTTGACATATCTCATTGTGTTTTTACTCAAATTTCGATCGGGAGAGCTTGTTGGATGCAGAATTTGATTCCACATCCAACGAGTACCCACACTGCATACTTTTGACAGACCCCGCTACCCAAAAAACAAGAAATACCTGAAAAAAGGTGATGATGATGTCATCATCACCTTTTTTCAGGTATTTCTTGCTTTTGGGGTAGCGGGGTCCATCAAAAATATGCAGTGTGGGTACTTGTTGGATGTGGAATCAAATTCCGCATCCAACGAGCTCTCCCGATCGAAATTTGAGTAAAAACACAATGAGATATGTCGAAAATACGAACACAAAAAGTAATTTTTTTCTTTCTTCCTCCAAAATTAATCAATATTATTTTATTATTTTAACTATTATTTTATTATTTTCCTTAGGAGGCCCATTTTAGACCCCAAAATTCCTCTAATGAGTAATAAATGGTGTACGGTCTGTCAGATTGTTGTATGGTCTGCCTCCTCAGGATTTGTGCCCACACGTTCCTGTTGTACGGATCTGACAGGAAGTAATTAATGTTGTTGTACTTCTACCTCGGTATTTGTTTTGTTGCTTGTCTTGGGAAATGTGCCAATATTCTAGGGCATTTCTTCTATCTTCTCACTCTTCTTCTCTTTCTCTCCTCATTGATGGTGTCTTGAATTTGTCCCTTAACCCTAGTTTTATACTTTAAAAATTGTAACTACTTTTCTAACCACCTAATCTGTGGTTGAGATACATTTACAAAATCAAGGGATCACACTTAATGCACCCGCATTAAATAATTAACTCGCTTTAATTATTAAATAATATTTAAGCGGGACCCATACTATAAAGTACAAAACATCATTCTTATTTATATATAACTCACTTTTATACATAAATAGACAAAGGACAAATTCTATGTCCTCTTTATCACACCACACCAAAACTATAAATAGGACCTTCAGAGTTAACTTTCTAACACTCCATGTGGAACTCAAGGAAGAGTTTCAAACAAACATTATGCATCATGGATTGGAAAATAACATTGCTCTAAAATTGAGCAATCGAATAGTTAAAGGTGCAATAGAGGCACTTTGGTCCCCATGAGACTACATGGGAATTGGAGGATGCCATGAGATAGGCATACCCTTTTTTGATAAGTTTTTTAGGAAACATCGAGAAAAAAATTAATCCAAGAGGGAGGGTATTGCAATACCCCCAATTTTGGCCCTTGGAATGTATTAAACCATATTATGTCAAATGATGTAAATATGTTAGTAAATACTCTTGTTGGAGAGCTCAAGGACAAGGCCTGAATATTGAATGGTTATGCATGTATAATGGAAATATCTATATATGGGCCATGTAGTTGGCTTGTCATGATGACTCAAAATCTATGTAAATATTATGATGGAAACAAATAAAATTGTCCAAGAAGGTTATGTAAATAACACTAGAGGTGTTGGAGACATTTACCACCATACACACTCAATTTGGTCAATTTGGTCTAGTTAAACCACTATCCTAAATTTTATTGACTTAATTGGCATCAGAGGAGCACTAGATGACATCAGCTAGATCACACCCATGCCTACCTTCAGTCAAGGAGGCTAACTTAGCCTTCTCCTACATTCGGGGAGGCTAACTAGAGCACTCTGGGGGTGATCTGAGTGTCATTAATGCCCCATATTGCTAACTGATGGTTACAATCAGTTAAACAGAGCAGTGAAGGTTCCTCCGTTCATTAAATTGATTATTTAATGAACTGGAGTCAACAGGGGTGCCTCCAACCACTTATGATGGTCAGTTACACTTCAGTTAACCTCATCAGGGTTCATTGGAATCATTGATGCGCTACCACTTATTGGTTGGATTGCAGAGACATGTGTCTGAGCTAATTTTAGTTAGACTCGGTCATTTATTGCACTTCGACTTCAGTTAGGGATTAGTTGAGTCGATTAGGGTGTTGATCAGTGGTTAACTTAAGTGTTGACTGTGACTTACATTTAGTTAACCTAGACTCACTCATTCAATTCGAATGACCTCCTTTGGAATTCGAGTTGCTTTGTCATTCATGCTTGCAGCATGATCATTGTATTGTATTACTCATTCTTTGTGTGAATATACAGAGCGGCTACTGATTTTGTAGCACAATTACACCATTTCATGTCTTATTGTTATTAATCTTTGATGAGACTGTGTTTTAGTCCCTAGATTACTGTGTCAGATTAATATGGTATCAGAGATCACAGTGGGATGAAGTTCAGATCTCTCAAAAACAAGGTTTTTGACAAATCTTGCATGAAATTTGAGCAATAGCTCAAAAATCCAGCATTGCACCATAAGCCAAGGCTTACCACTTAATACCCCAAGTAAGGAACTTGTTGATCAAGCTTTCTTGATTGACTATGCTGGGTGTGATGAAAGCCTAAAATGTGCAGGATGTCCAACCTTACATTGCCCTTTTTGTTGTGATTTTCAGGTTTTTAATAGGTGAAAGCATTCGCTCCAGCAGATTCAAATGGCTTCTTCCGTAGATCTTTTGACTCCGTTCAATTTCCACTCATGGAAAGGAGATATGGAGATCTAGCTACATGCCAGAGGACTCTATAGGGTCACTATGGACACTGAAGAAGAGCCTGTTTCTGTGATAGACAAAGCTAGATTCTTGAACAAGAAGGATGAAGCATTCGGATTCTTGTGCCTCTCTGTTCCCTGGGATCTTCTTTTCCATCTTTCGGGATTGAAGACTCCAAAGGAAATTTGGGACAAATTGGAAACCCTGTATGGAAAGCAGGACGATTTGAGAGTTTACCAACTCAAAAATGAATTGATGTCTCTCCGGCCTTCCAATTTTGAGACCTTGAATGACTTTTTCACAAATTTCAAGCACATTGTCTTACTGTTGAAGCAATGCAAAGTGGAGAAGGAGGATGATCAACTCATCCTCGCAATACTTTCCAAACTTGGAGCTAATTATTCAATTTTGGTCTCCACATTCTGTGTGAGGAAGCTCACAACCCCTGGATGGAAGATGCCTACACTCAATGCCTTCATTGAGTCCCTAACAAGTGAACATGATAAGCTTGTCCAGATGGGGATCATCAGATCCTCCCGTGATCAAGCCCTCCATGTATCGGGGCATAAAGATCTGAAGGGTAAAGGAAAGCAGCAGAAGAAACCAAAAACTAAATTCGAAGCTCCTAAGCTAAAGTTGAAAACCAGTAGCATGATGAGTCTTCCGGCTCAAAGAAGAACAAAGGAAAAGGGCATCATGGAAAGGAAAAAGTCAAGTGTTCATACTACGGGAAGGGCTTCCACCCTGAACATGGCTACATGAAGAAGAAGCTTGATGAAGCTACCTCTCTCCTTAAGAGAAATCACATCAATCTTCTGGAAAGCTTTTAGAGGAGAGATCAGCAAGATCGGGAACCACAACATGAAAGAGGTCATGCCCTCATGGCAAGCACTTCAAAGTCCAAAGCACTCTTGATTGATTCTGGAGATTCGAACCACATGATGGCTGAAAGAACTCATCCTTGGAGATCGACAAATCCATCCCCATCCACATGGGAGATGACTCCACCATCATTTTAGAAGGACAAGGTACGATTGATCTTGAGAATGGCTATTTTTCAAATGTTTTGTATGTACCGTCTCTGGCATCAAATCTCCTTAGTGTCTATCAGATGACACATACAAGAGTGCCTGAGAGAGTATCTTTCAGCCTGAATGATGTTGAGATAATGGAACTTGCATCCGAGAAACTTGTTGCTAAAGGCCTTGCAAACCATCATGCAAAAGCCTATGAGTTTTCCCACTTTCTGGCAGATGCAAATCCCACCACACTGCTAACTCATGGAAATGAAGTTAGTAGGCTATGGCATGAGAGGTTTGGCCATCTCAATTTCAAATATTTGCAGCAATTACAGAAAAAATCCATGGTTGAAGGCCTCTTGGTCATCAAGGCAAACACTGGAATTTGCAAGGGCTGTGTGGTTGGAAAACACCCTGAGCACAAGTTTGATCGGGGGAAGGAAAACTGAGCTACATGGATCTTGGGGCTGATACATTCTGATATCAGCGGTGCAATTCCTGTCACATCCATGAATGGATCAAGGTATCTTATGACTTTTATTGATGATTTTTCAAGGTACTCATGGGTCTTCTTTCTCAAAAAGAAGTCTGAAGTATGTGAAAAAATCACTGAACTGAAGGCCTTGATCGAGAATGCCTCTGGGCTTAAGATGAAGATGTTGAGATATAATAATGGTGGGGAGTATGTCAGTAATGAGTTGCTACACATATTCTCCCAAAGTGGTATTCAGGTCCAACATTCAATTCCCTACACTCCCCAGCAGAATGGTGTAGCAGAAAGGAAGAATCAGTCTCTCAAGGAGATGACCACCTGTATGTTGGAATCAAAGAAGTTGGCTGCAAATTTGTGGGCTGAAGCCACACATGCTACAGCATAAATTCAAAACAGAGTTCCACAATCATCCATGAAAGGGAAGACCCCTTTTGAAGCATACTTCGGACACAAGCCGGATGTGTCGAACCTGCGGGTGTTTGGGTCCACTACATGGGCCCGATTTCCACTTGATAAAAGGGGGGATTTGCAACTGCAAAGCATAGAATGTCTGTTTATTGGGTATCCTGATGAATCAAAAGGTTTCAAGCTATTGGATATCAAAACAAAATATATCATCATCGAGAGAAGTGTCAAGTTTGATGAGCCTCTTCAGGAGGTGGAACTAGTGAAGGAGAAAACTGCTGAATTTCCTTCCTATTCTACTGAATATTTGGATGATCAAATTGGGTGTGATGACCCTGATTTGGATCCTCTGATTTCTGATATCAGTGTACAACAAACATCAGATTCAGAATTAGAACCTGAAGTACAAAATCATCTTCCCACATGGGCTCGACAGACACTCTCCTCCGCAGGAGATAACATTGGAAATCCGAATGATCCAAGGAGAACCCGGTCTGATTTCCAAAGAGAAGGTATTGCGCTCTCTTGTATTGATAATTTGCTGTCTAAAACTTGTTATTTGATGATTATTTCAGACCCAAAATCCTACTACCATGCTCGGAAGGATCCGAGATGGCAAGTTTCCATGGATGAAGAGATGAATTCTCTTTAGAAAAACACTACTTGGGAGCTAGTTTCTCTTCCTCCGGGAAGGAAATTGGTTCAATGCAAGTGGGAGTTTCAAGCCAAGGTTGTTGTTGATGGAAGCACCTACAAATTTAAGGCAAGGTTGGTGGCAAAAGGTTTCTCTCAGGTCCAAGGTGTGGACTACCATGAGACTTTTGCACCGGTTGCAAAAATGGACTCCATCCGCCTAGTTTTGGCAATTTCAGCATCTAAGCACTAGGAAGTGTATCATATGGATGTTAAGTCAGCCTTTCTACATGGATATCTTCATGGGGAGATATACATGAAGTAACCTGAGGGCTACATCTCCGATCCATCTTTGTTTTGCAAGCTAAATAAGTCACTATACAGGTTAAAACAGGCTCCAAGAGAGTGGTATTCCAAGATGGATGCCTTTCTTTTCTCGCAAAACTTCCAAAGGTGTAGATCAGATCCAAATGTGTATATACAGCAGTATGATGGTCATTTGATTATTATTGTTTTATATGTTGACGACTTATTGATCACAGGTAGCACAATTGCTTCTATTTCAACCATCAAAACTACTCTCCACAATGCATTTGAAATGAGCGATTTGGGGCTCTTAAAATAATTTTTGGGGCTCAAAGTTGAGCAAAATCCTGATGGGATAATGGTCACTCAGTCCAAATACATATCAGACCTGTTAGTCAAGTTTAACATGGTTGAATGTAGGCCTGTACCATTCCCTTTCCTTTCATGGATCAGCCTTGAAGAAGGAGAAAGCACACCTCCCATGGACTGCATTATCTATCGATAGTTGATTGGTAGTGTCACATGCCCCAATTTTGCAAAAAAAAATTTATATTATTTGGGGAACAACATGTTAAATTTTATGCTAAGTTGTAATTGATGACCCAATGGGGTCAAGGATATTTAATGTAAATTCTGAATATTTTATATATAAATAAATAAAGGAGGAGACAACAGCTTATGAGAGCTGTTAAAAAAGAGTGTTTACTGGTCAAATTGATGAAGGAGACTGGGTGGAAAGCAAACTGACATGTGGCAGCATCCTCAAACCACTTCCAACTATTGCAGGTGGCAACCTCCCTACATTTGTGGTCATGATTCCCCAAGAAAGTGGAATCAGAGCAGGTGGCTCAATTAATGAAAACTGACCCAAAAGACCTAGGCAATCTTCATAAAAATTCCCATTGAAGAGAGTTGAGGCTGCTCATTCTAGAGAAGTGATCATTCAGGGTGAATAAATGTACTTCAAAGAAATTCAATGGAAGGGAAATCTGGAAAGTGTTTGAGGGGATAACTACTGATTGATCTAGTTGCAGCTTTTAAGCTGAAGATCATACTGCTGAGAGCAGAGTGTTTTATTGAGGTATTGAACTAGTCAGTTCACAGAGGGTTCTACTATTTGCATCTCCACTAGTTCTCAGCCAAGAAGACCAGGAACAGGCTTGGGGGTCCCAAGGAAGCGTTGTTTGAGCGCTCTCCAAGAGTTTGGTAGGGAGGAACGACCTCCTAAAGCTGTTGTCGTCTTGTCCTCAACAGGTTCTATGTTATTTTATTTACTGTTTAAGTTAAATAAATCTTAGTTTAACTGCTATATGAATGTTAAAAATTAAGAGTTTGTGAAATGTTAGATTTAGTATTCTTATTAGATTGTTATAGAAATGAAATTGGTTTAGAAAATAGTGAAATAGAATGAAATTTCTAAATAGTGTTTTTCCCCACCTGGAAACCAGGTCGTACTCTAGCACAGTTAAAATGCTTTAAGTAGATGAAAGAATTCTTAAGAGAATGAAAATAGTTATTAGGATTTGAATTTGTAGATAGAAGAGTATAATTTATTTCAATGTTTTATATATAATGAAAAACAGTGTTATGGTTTAATGGTGTTTATTGTTTACTTAGAGTAACTAAATAAAAATGCAGGAAAAGCAAATAGTAACCTACTTAGAGTTGCAGTAATAGTATACTGATACAAATTAAAGTTTATAGAAGATAACAACTAATTATATAAATAAGTTATTAACCACACAATATATCCTTTTAACTATTAACTAAATCATAAACTATTACTTAATAAAACCAGATTAGGGTTATGTTTATAAACCCTTTGTTTATGAAAAATAAACAGAGTTCCAGAGTAACCTTTTATTCTTTACAGAGTTCCAAACAATTATAAGTTACATAATAGTAATTAAAAATAAATGTAAATATAAACATTAAACAAAATAAAACTAAGTATTTCATATTTAGGAGCTAAATATATTTAACTAACAGGCTTATAACCTGTGAAAGAAAAACCTGAGGGTTGAAACCCTAAACAACTAATTTATCCATCTCTAAATTAATTTATTTAATTTTTACCCATTTACATTGATAACTGTGTAAATAAACTTAACAAAAAGACTACAACTCATGCTTTGGACTGTTTACAGTCTTTTTCTTAAAATAAGTCTCTTTTATAAATAGTAAAATAAACGCATAATTTACAGGTTAACAAAATCATAACAACACAAGACAAAGCTCAAAGTTTAACACAATATTTCTTCATAAACCCAACTGTATTACATTGTCAGGCCATAAGGCTAAATTCTATTTAAAAACCAAATACATATCACAGCTCAAGGGCCAGTAATACCCAACATAACAGCAAGGGTTTTAAAGAAAAATGGAGAAAACATCATACTAAAACCTCTTAACTAATGAAGAAACCGAAATAGACTTCCAACATTGTGTTTGTCCTTCAACAACCCTCATTTCCAAGTAGGGAAAAACCCATGTTTGAAATCAGGGCTTACCGGTTGGGCCACAAGTCCACTGAAGTCGGCCATGGTTTTCTTTTCCACCGAAGCTTGAAGCTGTCATGGGTTCCTATACATAGCACAATACTGAGCGTTAGTATAAGGCTCAGCTTGTAAGTTTAAATCCCTAACTATATTAATAATTTGACAAAGAGTTTCTATATCAAAAACTGAGTTGTCTTTACCTGCAAGAAGAAGAGTTGTCGAGCAACGAAGAAGCTGTCACCAGCTTAGCAATTTACACAGAGGAGTATTCAAACCCTACATCGACCCTGGAGTGAAGACAGTGACAAAGAAGCTTAAGCTTTAGAAATCCGTGACAAGCCACGAGAAGAACATAACTGAAACTATGGACATGCCGAGAGCCAAACTCATAAACCAATAACCACTCGCGTAGTAAGGATTACAACGACGAAGACTTGTGACCAATACTGAGTAATGAGACTACAGCAATAGAAAACACAAGCTACGAGCAAGCAAGCAGAGGAACAGCCTCTTATGACTGCCATGGAAACTACACAGAGCAGCCCGCAGGCCAGCAAAACCCTTGGAGGAAAATGACAAGCAAATAGGGTTTTCCAAGTCTTTTAAGTCACCAATGCATGGACGAGAGTAGACCACATGCCCTCCAAATATTTCAACCACACAAGGGTCTTGTCTATAGTCAATCTGCATTTTTCAATTATCAAATTATTGCCATGATCAATAAACAATTATGCACTCGACTATAGAATGGATATATA
>LPNX010553473.1:0-52028 GCA_001517045.1 Pseudotsuga menziesii
AGAGAAATAGATGAGATTTCCAAACGTAACACAAAATCTATAGAAAGGAAAACTTAGAAGAAAAGCATCCATGCAAAAGAATAGGTATTGTCATGAAAGGTGATGCATTAATGATGGCGTCAGACAAGTGCGAGTGAACTTACATGAAAGATTCTTATCTTTCCTAATAGCTTCGTGTCACTCACTGATATATCAACCCCTATTAGGGACATTGCCACTTCGTGGCTCTTGTTCCTAAAGTAAACAATAATCCTAAACTCCCTTATCCATTCTTCATACCATCAGTCCAAATATTTTCCGAACCCCTCTCTCCCTTTTACCTCTTATACCTCTTATCTCTTTTTTAATTGTTTCTAAAATAAATAATAAATATAAAGTCCCTTATCCATTCCTTTTCCCTCCCCTTTTGTTTTCTTATTCGTTCATATCACATTTTAAAAAAGATGGCGTTAAGTTTTATTCATTATCTCTATAGGACTCACTCCATTTAAAATGTAAACGAATACTGTTTATAAAGAATGGAACCCTAATCCTATAAGGAGAGCACATCCTTCTCTTGGCAGAGGTGACCGTTGACATCAAACAACGCAGCCTAATCCCAGCTGTCGAGCCACAGGAATCCATCGAAGAAGAGGGGGTAATCGTTGACAGGAAAAGGCGCGCAATGGATCAACTCACAGGGAGAGCCGTTAGAGGCAGAGCGCGAGAGCGTTACTAAACGCAGAGATGGCAGTCCACGTGGCCATTTGGATGCAGGGGTGTATCTTTTTCATTGATGAGTGTAGTGTTTTCATGTTGTTGAAGCCAACTGATATGGCAAATCATAAGAAATCACAAGTACTCTATCACTTCTTGTCTCATATTTACAATGTTTCCTGGAATTTTATTGAGACTGCCTTGTTTACGATGAAGTGTACATGATCAAGGTATCATTAATCTAGTTCTAGTATTTATTATCAAAATACTAATAGTCATTTGAGAGTAATTAGAGATTAATAATATTGTTAAATTCTTTATATAATATTATAATCAGTATTGAACACAATCTTTTTCATAATATTCAACATGAAATTACATATTTCCTTAGAGATTTAGACACTTTAAATAATAAATTATCTATTTAAACTTAATGAAATGGACTTCTTCACTACTAACTATAAAATTGTATGATCATGTAGAATGTTCCTTTATTGTGGACTTTCTTTGATTGTAATTGTGGACTTTCTTTGATTGTAAGTATTTTAGAGTTTCGTTAAAAGCGATATTGAGACTTTACTTATTCAATTCTTAGCACATCTATGCATTAATCAAAGGAATTATTAGAGGTGGCCTTTCTTAGGTCCATTTGGTTGGGATTAGTGAAAGATTTGCAGTTAAGGATATTGGAACATATTGTTACTTAATTTACAACAATCTTTTCTATGGTTTTAGTAAAGGAATCATTGTCTTAGAGTTGGATACCAAGTATATTGTTAATGGTTACTTTTGAACAAATATTACTTGACTATAAAAAATTTTGGAGCTCATAGGGAAAACAATATTGGATGCTCTTGGATACATTTTTATAGTGTTGAAGATCCAATCCGCCAAGAATTATTGTTATAGACAAAAACTAAATTATGCACCTCACCACTTGGTAAGATAGGTTTAGACATAGATTCAATAAGGTCAAATTTCGAAATACCTTCAAATATGCTCAACCATCCAATATTTCCCTATAAATCTTTGGTATTTTGTCATTTAGAGAGTTGAGGAAAATTTTGAAAAATGAATTAGTGTAAAATGAGTGGATTGATTTTTATACTTATACCAAGGTTATTATATCTACTCATGTTTACTACTCTTCTTATTGGGTTTTAATCTGAATTCCATGTTAAAGGATATATTTAGGGTTAAGGAGTTTTCTGTTGACCAACAAGTGTATTAAGAATGGATTATGTCAAGTGAATTAGAAGTTATATTACAGCCTAATACTTTGTCGAGGTTGGGGGAATTCAAACAGTATGTAAAATATTGAGTAAATTGCTATTAATTAGCTAGATCATGCCCTATATGGTATGGAATAAGATATGATATAATGACATCATTATCATATCCAAATAATGTCTGTAAATATTTAAGATTCATAGTATTAACTTATATATAGTTTCATATCATTGTGGCATACTAAGTTACTATATGAAGATCAATGAAAAGTAAAATCGAAACAATTATAGTCATTATATTGAAAAAGGGTAAATATACATAGAAGAGTACAATAAAAATGAAAACTAAAAATGGAAGTGTAAACATATAAGTTTTATCTACGCAAAACAAGGCTAAGACAATGCATCTTACTCAATTTGTTACCCTCTACGCAATAATATACCAAGACTAGGAAAAAAAAATTGTATATTGAGAAAACAAAACCAAACATGAAATAAGACTAGAGAGAATATGAGATAGAATCAAATATCCACTCAAACCCTTAGTCAACTATTGACTTCTTCTTGTCAACATCACTAATTATGTACTAATTTTGCCTTATTTTATGTAATCATTTTATAAGAATATATTCTTGTATCCACAAATATTAAAGAAAAAGTTGGTTTGGCAAGGGCACATCTCTTCTCTCGTTTTTGTTGAGCCCTTGTGTAATGATTGAGAGGATTATATATGTTAACATAAATTTGTCAAATGTTATCTACCCATAATTTTTTTTAATTGTAAGCTAATTTTTTATTACATTAGATTAACAACAACAACAATTATTGTTATTATTGATTTAATTAGTTTGTGATGATGATGATGGTTACTAAAATTTATTGAGTTTAATTTTGGTTTAATAAACATTAAGAAAGGTAAGAAGCTACTGGGGTTCTTGTAATGTTTTATATATATTCCGAAATATTGAAGCGAAGCCTCCTAAATCACGGTAGATTATTTTTAAATTGTGATTTAATGTGGGTGGACATATGGAATTATAAGAGAACGATTTTCATTTTCAAGTAGCTTAGTATCACAAATATGCAAAATTAGTTTAGTCCATGACATTTTATGAATTGTACAATGCACTATTTTACTATTTAACCCATGATAATTTTTCCTTAATGTCGATTATCTTTTTTTTTACACTTGTTAATATAGAGTATGAGGAATATTCTTCTTTTCAACTACCCCATTTTTTCAAGTAAATAAAGAACAATCTTTTAATTTTAGATTCCATATACAAATATTTATACAAACAATGTTCAAGGTGATAATACTAAGTTTCCCTAGCATGGGCATATCATCAAAACTCCATACTCCTAAGGAATTTTCATTATCATGAAAATAAGTTCCATTCTTATCAACAAATCTAGTTGAAACATTAGTGCCACCATTAGGACATTGAATATGAAGAATCTCATGTAGAGGGACCAAATCACAGATGTTAAGAATTGTAATCTCAATGGACCACTATCAATAGTTCATTAATTAGTTAGTTAGTTGAGTAGTTGAGTTGGTCACATTACCTAGAATTAGTGACCCATAGTATTTGATGACCCATGGTATTTACCTGTGGTTTTCTTGTTATGTATTCTGATAAATACTTGCGTTAATATTGAGAAGGAAATTCCATTTCCCAAAAAATCAATATGCCCATTGTGTTTTTCTTGTCCTTTACTCTCTCTTCTAATATTTAACAAGGTATCAAAGCATATGGCCTGATCCATTTCCTTTGTCTTGGGTAATCCTTTTCACATAGTGTAAAGCACACACATGCATAGATCTGATCTTAATGGAGTTTGTGATCGAGACAACAAGATTGTAGAATATCGAAGAAAATCGACGAAGACTGATTCTTGAATATGGATATACCAGAAGCACTACCAGAAGAAGTTGAAGAGGTAAGAAATTGCTTAACACCAAAACGATTATGGAAAACATTTGATGGACATGATTATGATGTATGGGAAGTCAAAGTATGTAATGTGTTAAATTTACAAGATTTGTGGCATTTCGTAGTTGAAGAAGATCCTAGAGATACAGATTCATTTAAGGCTTTGACTCAGTTCCAAAAAGAAAAAAGGCAAGTTGTTTCATTCTGTCTCATAAAAGTCAATATAGACTATTCAATATTTCATTATATTCTAGAATTTGATACTCCCAAAAGAGCATGGAGTATACTAAAAGAAGTATTTAGTGAAGAGATAGTTGTAGATGAAGATGACTTTTCAAGTCACGCAAAGCACTAGGAATCCCATAGTTAAGTGGAAGACAGTAAAGAGAAATTTGATTATGAGGTAGCTAGCGATCATGTAATCCCAACAAAGATTGTTGATCCACCTGTTTTAGCTGATGGTAGTAAACTTGTTAATGTAGTAGTACTCAGTGATTTGAGTGTTAGTCTTTCTATTCAAGATAGCAACATATAAGATGCAACAATTTTTTATAATGAGCAACAAAAAGTTGATAGCAGCATAGAAGAAACATCAGCAGACACTTCACCCCAAAACCAAAAAACCAGAATCTTGAAAGAGATCTATGAGGATACTCTAGTTAGTGATGAGCATCTACAGTATGCTCTGTTTTCTTCTCATCCCACATTTTTTGAAGAAGAAATGAAGGATTCAAAGTGGGTACATGCAAATGATGAAATCAATGATAAATTAGTTTCCATTGATGAAAAACATGAAGATATTAGTGGCTTTCCAAGAAGAGATGAAATATATTCATATTTTTTTTGACAAAAATTTTCATTGTGCATGTAAAGATGACAACCAAAAAAATCATGTTGAACAAGAAGAAGACTTGCACTATGTTCCAGAAGCTGAAGAAGACTCTCAAGAACAACTACTTATCATAAAGATCTATAAGACAGAGAAGAATAATTCCAAGTACACTTCAAGGAAGAATGTGAAGCTGAAGTTTTTGAATGAAATGTAAGCCTAGCTGAGACATAGACCACCAGGCATCTTTTTGTATTGTCATAGTTGATATTAAGGGGGTGTGTTAAGAATTGTAATCTCAACGGACCGCTATCAATAGTGCATTAATTAGTTATTTGGTTGATTAGTTGAGTTGGTCACATTACCTAGATTTAGTGACCCATAGTATTTGATGACCCATGGTATTAATCTATGGTTTTGTTGTTATGAGGTCTTCTAAATACTTGTGTTAATATTAACAAGGAAATTAATATACCCATTGTGTTTTTCCTATCCTTTAATGCCTCTTCTAATATTTAACAACGGAATCCTCAATTAAATTGGATTCTAAGCCCTTTTAGCTTGTTTTAAACTTTATAAGGTTTCCATAAATAAATGAGTTTGTAAAAAATACCCATTATCCTTTGTGTTAACACATCCATGAAATCGACTCTGGCACCTTCATTTGTATTGGTATCCACATAAGGTGGGATAAAAATCTCAAAGTTTGTATTGGTATCTTGAGAAGGTGGCGTAAGGATAATGAAATTTATGGTACCAGTATCCCACACCTAATAATAATAGAGTAAAGGTACTATTCTAATTAAGTTGATATGAATATCAGTCACGATTGAAGATTCACCAAAACTACAATGAAACGGAAATGGGATTGATGATTTAACTGAGAAATTATTTAAGAGAAATTAAAGTTGAAATAATTGTTTTTTTGAAAATTGTAAATTGTTAGCAGTTGTATTAGATAATGTTTTTATGGCTCTAACTTTTTCCTTTCATCCCTTACTCATGCTCTCAACAACTTCTTTGCACACAGGGATATGATGCAAGTCTCCATTCAAAAAACAAACTTCACAATTAGATATATCTTATGCATATACGACCATATAGAATCATATTGCTCTAATTTCAAATACACTAATGAACATTATAAATGATGAATATTTCAAGTTACCATGGAGATGGAATGGAAGATAATTTTATAACATCTCGAAAACATATGTATAATAAACAAATTCTGCATATATGCAGAAAAAATTGTAGGAGACTTCAATTTCATGGATGATGAAATTATGCACACTCAATTCAATAATAACCAAGAATGTTACAACGATGAGTATTACACACATGCATGGCTTTACATTTGACAACCATTTGAATGCATTTAGAGCTTTTAGCAATTAAAAGGGGAAATTGATTCGAAAGAATGTATAATTTCTATGTGCATAATCCAAAGTAGGTGCACACGTGCATAGTTCTATGCAAATGGATTTACAATCATTAGAAGAAATTTGGGGTCTAAAATGGGCCTTATAAGAAAACGTGCCAACAATAAGTTCTTGTGAGTTGGAATTCAAGAAACAATAGAATTTCAATAAAATGAGTAAACCATAATGGTTGAATTGACATATTTGTCATTAAAAAACTACTTTTTTTGTTCGTATTTTCGACATATCTCCCTGTGTTTTTACTCAAATTTCGATCGGGAGAGATCCTCGAATGAAGAATTTGATTCTACATCCAACGAGTACCCACACTGCATACTTTTGACAGACCCCACTACCCCAAAAACAATAAATACGTGAAAAAACATGATGATGACAAAATTTGAGTAAAAACACAGGAAGATATGTAAAAAATACGAACAAAAAGGTAGTTTTTTCTTTCTTCCTCCAAAATTAATAAATATTATTTTATTATTTTAACTATTATTTTATTATTTTCCTTAGGAGGCCCATTTTAGACCCCAAANAATAACTTTGGCAACCTATGTAATGAAGGACATGATCAATTTTTCTGACCTTAAATGGATGTAAACACACATGAAGAAGAATAGTGGATGGAGAGAGTACTTTCTCAAACATGGATTATGCATGAGAAAGTATATTTTCATGGAAATGAGCTAAGAGTGAGAAAAACAAGGTTCACGTTTAGAACCCCAATCTGCATGACAATGGGCTAAGAGTGAGAAAAAAAATGTTAGCATTTAGAACCCTATCTTAATGTGCATGAAAAATGCACTTAATTTTAATATTTCAAACGTACTTCATTTTATAATCCAATTACTATTTGATCCAACTACTTTTTATGTCTAATATACATTTTTAGTGATGGACATGGACTTATGGACATGTTCACTCAGTAATTTTAATTCTTCTTCTCTTGCTTGATTTTATTGTAATATCCTGAATTTTGACCTTAACGATAATGGGCATGACTCCCATTGCTTATGAGTTACTTTGATTTTTATGTGTGTATATTAGGTGTATTCCCCACTCCACATGAGTTATGTTTATTAGTTAGATATATTGGGCATAAGCCAATACATATGTTTTATTTATCTTGTATATGTTGGGCAAGGACCCTCATGGACAAGGAATATTGTCATGGTATGATGTATTGGATTTATTATTATGTGATCATGCATATACATATAGTGAGATGATTATGGTGATGAAATGTGCATAAGATTGAATGCATGATTGAGTTCTATAAATTGTTGATGTAATCTAGAAGCACATGAGTGATGGGATTGTGTTGATCATAAGCTCTAGAGGACATGAGTTATGATATTTGTGTTGAGAATAAGATTTGGAGAACATGAGTTATGAGATTTTTGGTTGAACATAAGATATGGAGCACATGAATTATAATATTGCAAGTTTTGGGAATAATCCCTAGATAATTCAAAAATCGATGTTGAGCATAAGCTCTGGAGCATCAAATCCCATGCCACTCTATCCCTAGGTGTATTATACAAGTACATGCTAGCATTAGTGTTGAGCAAGAGGATTTGGAATTGTACCAAGTGTAAATCCCAATTTTTAGTAATGAGCTTGGCCTATCAATAGTGCTAGGAGTTACGAAAATTAAGAGTGTTGAGTGAAAAGGATTCTAAATAGCACCGACCCTTATCATACTTATTTTGAGTTGATTAAATGAAATTTTGAATTTACTTCTCATCAGGGACTGGAAGAACTAACACGATACACGAGGTAATCCAACATGCAAGGAGGATCTAGAGTTGTATAACTTAGTTGACCAATCCTACTTGAGGCCTTGAATAAAAGAAATAGTATCGCTAAGGGAAGCATCAAATATGAGACTCTGTTATACGATGCATAAATAAATATTAAAGATAATATATAAAGTTTGTATATATTATTAATAAAAGAATAATTGTATATATATATAAGGAAATAAAGATAACTAAAATAATAAATAAAGAGTCTTTGCATTTATTATTAACTAAAATGATTAAAGAAATATTCCATTCTAAAAGTTCAAATTAAAAGCTAGTAAAAATTTTCCTACGTTAACAAAAATAATTATTAAATCCACATAAATAAATTAAAGATTATTTTCAAGAAAATAATGAATTTTTGATCTAACTGAAGCTTAACACAACTGCTATTTCCTGAAACATTTTTATAAATACCTAGACCAAGAGAAGGCTTGGGGATCTGATCATTATTCTAAAAATATTTTTTGACATTTTTTCCAAAAACAAGCATTCTTATACAGAACCTGATATTCCAAATAAGAGCAGCCTCACCTTTAGGAGTTCTAAATGACTTGCATGTTGGATCCAGCTCGGAGGATCTAGATTAGAACTAGGAATGGTTCTGGGTCATGGTTGGGAGGAACCTGGTAGTTCCAAGGTTATCAGATCTAAGGTCATAGATAACTAAGCTTTTATTAATTCTATGAGTTTAAGTGTGCAGGGTTCTTAGCTATTAACAAGATGAATAGTGCAGGTATGAGGTTTCTACATTTACCAGTTATATTAATTATGTTTACAAGTTGTACTTATAATCATTGTTCTCTAGATTAGAGATCTGCAAGTTTATTTCCCAGTTTGAATATATGTTTAAGGATTGTTTCATTTTTTAAATTGAAACACAACCTTTAAATTCATAGATAGAATTATGGGGTTAAACTACTATTAGATTTATATTTAAATAGTTCAAAATTTTATGTTAGAGTTTTTAATCTAGATTCAAACCCCATCTCCTAGATAAACTTAAACTAAATCCTACGTTGCAGCCTAGGTCTCATTTAAAATTAACTAAGTAAACCTAATGATGAATAAACTCAATTTATTCTTTAAAACTAAACATTACTTAAACTCTATCTAATTATTAAAATAAATATTAAACAAATAAAATTAAAAACATATTCATAAATATTCAAACCAAGGATTGAATCCCTTAAAAACAAACTCAAAACCATAAGCTACACGCAGCGATGTCATATTTCATTTTCCAGCAAACGTAAATATAAATTACATATATCCTCTGTGCATAAAAACCGTAAACAATTAGATTAACAAATAGAGCATTAAATTAGACTGCAAATAGATCTATAAAATGATTATCGAATGTCAAGATTAAACCAAATCAAAACTCATATGCTCCAGCTAAAAAGTGTTGAAAAATTATTAAACCACATAAACACCATATCTCACATATCAAAACTTCTGCATATCATTACCGAAAGGTTAAATGAGTATCACCATCAATTAACCATCACCACCTAAGTTCGATCCACATCATCTCCAGTTTATCTCTACTATCACATTTAAAAATGTTAAATCGTGCCAATCATTATCCGCAAACTTAATTTAAACATTAAACCCTATCCAAACAATTGACCGAGGATCGAATCACGTAGAGCCCAGCTCGAAGTGATGACCATATTCAAAGAAATAAAAAAAACCATATAACATTACAACCAAGTATCGAATCCGTGAAACAAAATACCATAATCCTGTATAATTAAGAACTAAAATGTAAACACAACACACAAGCTGTGTTTTATGAGCAAGGTTTGGGCCAAGCCATTATGGTCGCCCACAATAAACCAAATCCCATATGAATCAAGGGCTCCTCCTTTGGCATCTTTTACACACAGGTAATTTATCTACATTAGAACGAAATCAATTAATTAATAGAGCATCCCCATTATAAATGACGAAACATTCAAACTAATTGCAGCAAGGGTTAAACACCCATGATATTTCCATAGTCAACAATAATAGAGAAATAATGACATCGAAGTACCATTGCTTTGCAATGGCATTGACATAATTTATAAACGTATCCAAACAAAAATCACAAAGCAAGTAGTAAACCAAAAAGATCACAGAGGTCATAGCATAGACCAAAACATGGAGCAAAATCATTTTTAACCAAAAATACCATCAATTTTATACATTGTATAACCATCAAAGTTTACACGGTCGCACCTAGAAACAATAACACCCAGACAGGAAGATAATCCCAAACCAAAACTTACAGGCTATTAAAATCCAAAATGTTACTATCTTCTTTTCCCCCAAAACCCAGGACAAAACTCAACAGTGTGGCTAGTTACAGTTCGTAATATAAAAACCCTACAAACACTGAAATTGACTAAACATTGGGTAAATTCCCCTTGCTATACAAGGGCTTACCCAAATGGTTGTGCAGTAAACCAAGTATCTCCCCTTCAAGAATAGCACTTGCACTACATCCAAACCTAAAACAAACAAAACCAAACAAACAATTAGAAGTATGCAATTAAACCATTAAAACAAAACGAGACTGAAAGACTCGAATCATTATGAGAACGATGGAATACCTGTAAATTTTTTCGTGACCAACACTATAAACCCAACCAATGCATGAGCAGCTCTAAAACTTGGATAATGAGCATCGCTCAACATCAATGAAGGACCAAACAAATGACAACCCAAAAATCCTAGCGCAAGGCTTATGGCTTGGGCCTGGCCTTCACGTGGTTCATTGAATGTGCCATCCGAGCCTCCATCATTTCTCAAATCAAAACCCACTTGCATATAGTATGGCTTCATACTTCTTTCCATAAAAATATCACCCATTTCCATAGTTTCTATATTGCCACATGCATACTATAGTATAGCCCTCCACGTTATATAGTTTAAAATAATATCACCAACATTAAAAATTAAACCATCAATACCATAAGGTAAAGACATACATTTTACGTTTAAGATTAAACCATTTCTTCTTTTAGTTTGAGTATATAATTTAGTACTTTGTTGACGAAACCTTTAGCGATCAATATTAGTTAGCTGTAGATGTCAGCATTCTTTTCGTCATGTTTAGGAGCCTAGGTTTATAGGAGAAGTCACCCGTAGTAAGATAGTACACATGCGTTTGTTCACAATGAACTAAGTAAGCCCAGTAGCATAGGATCCCTTACCTTTTTAAGTGAGTCAATGGGAAAAAATCCCGTCACTCACCCCTTTACATACAAAGGTAGGTTAGCATTTTCGCCGTGAATAAATAATAAATAGGGAATGTAACATGAAAGAAAAACATGAACAGCATAAGATCAGAAGCATCAATAAACTATATAAATATTTAAATAAACTACAAGCACATAGAAAAATAGAATAGTGACATGTAAAAATCATTAGCATACAAAAAACACACAAGAAGGAAAGCAACAACAGAAGTTAGGATTAGTTCTTTATCCAAGTTTTTATTCTGCAGTAGATAAAATAGACGTCCTTAAGCTCTTAGAATTTTCATTAATCTACAATTTTTTTTTAATTTATGGATCTTAGTCACATTACATTTCTTAACCTTTTTAAGATGTTGCACAATTTTTACAAGGATTTGGAGATAACAAAGCTAAGGGCTCAAACAATACTTGTTTATATAATGTCCTTCATTTCATAAGTTCATAAAGTAGTTTTCTATTACAAATCCATTTTGATTGCACTATGCATTTGTACATGCATACTTTTGTAATATCCACATAGAATTTATACAATCTATGGAAACTATTTCACTTTTTAATGGCTAAAAGCGACAGAGGAATTCAAATGGAATTCAAATGTGTAATACTCATCATCATATATCTCTTGGGTATTATTGAATTGAGTGCACATATGTTCCATAACCATGAATATGGACTATCCTACAATGTTGTTTACATATTTACATTAGAGGAAATTTCAACTCAAAATGGGCCTCCTAAAAAAAAAAAATAATAATAATATTTATTAATTTTGGAGGAAGAAAATTAAAAAAATACTTTTTTTGGGGTGTTTTCGACATATCTCCCCGTGTTTTTTGTTATATTTTTATCATTCAATCTAGCATTATGATCTTAGGATATTTAACTGAGAGAATAACATGCACATCAATAAACACAAGAGACAAGAGACACAAAGAATTTTCCTCGGGGAAAACATAAAAGAGAAAACCCTGCAAATTCCTCGGAGATAGAATCATCACCAAAATTAAAACCTAAAAACATAAAGATGATCTCACGATAGCAGTAGTCTCATTCTCTGATCCCATCTTCTTCTCTCTCACTCATGCGCCCCAGTGAGTGAGTGCATGTATGATAAATAGAGATGCTCACTCTCTATTTATATTCTTTTGTTCACTTAATGTCCTCTCCAACATGTCGACCTCACTTAACAATTACTTACTAAAGTTTTCATCTCTAGGAGAGTCTAATAACCCTAGTGCCCCACAACTTGTGGGGACTTTTCCCCTCCGACCAACAAGGAGGATTATCCTTAACACAACGATGGGGACTATTGCCCCGACTTACAATAACTCACCTAGGGTCGACTTCTCTAGGATAGTCTAATAACCCTAGGGCCCCACAACTGCGGGGACTTCAACCCTTGAACAATAGGAGGGTTACCCACAATGACTTGATAAGACTTGTTTACATTATTCAATCTCCCGATAGGCACATCGGGGCATGACATGACTTTAATACATTATAGAAGCTTCCCAGAATAAACATTGGGGTACAATACATAAGATATACAGGTGAATACATTCCTAATTTACAAATACATCAACACTCCCTCTTAACTAGGAAGGTATTCTCTCAACACAATTTGTTATCACTGGTCTTCTTCTCTATTTTAACTGGATCATCTCATCATCTTCATCTTCAAGTCATCTTCATCACTGGATTTGGATCATCACTTGATCTGGATCATCATCACTAGATCTCAATCATCACTTGATCTGGATCATCTTGGGGACATCATCACTGGATCTGGATCATCACTCGATCTAGATCATCTTGGGGACATTGTCACTGGATCTGGGTCATCACTCAATCTGGATCAACACTGCTGGATCATCATCACTGGATCTAGATCATCACTCGATCTAGATCATTACTGTTGGATCATCATCACAAGTTCTACATCTTGATTCTTCTTGTCACAGGAAGTTCTACAGAGCCAGCCCTTTTTCATGATGGTTGTAGGCCTAGCCTCCATGTAGGTCTTCATTGACAGAGCCAGCCCTTTTTCATGCTGGATGCACATCTACAGAGCCAGTCCTTTTTCATACTGGATGTATCATCATAGAGCTAGTCCTTTTTCATACTAGATGTGGCATCTACCCAGAGCCAGTCCTTTTCCATACTGGATGTGTCATCACAGAGCCAGCCCTTTTTCATACTAGATGTGGGATCTACACGGAGCCATCCCTTTTTCATACTAGATGTGTCTTCATAGAACTAGTCCTTTTTCATACTAGATGTGGGATCTACACAGAGCTAGTCCTTTTTCATACTAGATGTGTCTTCACAGAGCTAGTCCTTTTTCATACTAGATGTGGGATCTACATAGAGCTATTCCTTTTTCATACTAGATGTGTCTTCATAGAGCCAACCCTTTTTCATGCTGGATGTGGGATCTACACAGAGCTAGTCCTTTTTCATACTAGATGTGTCTTCATAGAGCCAACCCTTTTTCATGCTGGATGTGGGATCTACACAGAGCTAGTCCTTTTTCATACTAGATGTGTCTTCACAGAGCCATCCCTTTTTCATGCTAGATGTGTCTTCACAGAGCAAACCCTTTTTCATGTTGTATGTGGCATCATCACATACATCTGACAATTGAAGGAACCAATCCTCTCACCATGTCACAACTCTTACATCTGACCATGGAAGGAACCAATCCTCTCACCATGTCATAAGGGCACATCACTTACATATTAGCATGGAAGGAACCAATCCTCTCACCATGTTAGAAAGGCACATCACAAACCCATCACTTCCCTTAGGAAGGAACCTCGATCTAGAGAACACCAAGCTTCTCCCTAAAGTACTCAAACTTCACTCTGGCAATTTCTAGCATAGAATCACATCAGGGATGATTACGTCCAAGGATAACCTATGAGCTTTGCTAGGACTGATTACATCCGAGGACAACCTATTGGATTTATGTCTGAGCAGCCTACAAGCTTCACCGAGATTTATGCTCAAAGAACCTGTCTCACCAGCTATGCTAGAACTCCCTCTTTCGAGAGATCTCAATCTAGATCACAAACTGGAGCTGCACTGCTGCTCTCTGCATCATACCAAAATGCAAGTTAGATAAATAAAATCAAATAGTAGTTTTCAAAAGAAACATACTACCTCCCAAATCACAAGTGGAAACATATTTTTCCTTGGCTGTACTTAGCGCCATGCAGGATTCCATCCTGTCAAACCAAGAGATCACACCTGATCTCATACTAAAGTAGCACCTCAAAGTGTTCTTCCTATCAATGGCACTACCTTCCCAATACAATTCCACATAACCTCATACTTGAGCCCATAATCAACTATACCCTTCAGGTACCTCACTGCATGCTTTGTAACCATTAGGTGAACATGTCTCAATGTGTTCACAGCAAAGCAAATATCTGGTCTCATATTTATCAAGTACATCAAGGAATAAATCACCTGACAATACATCATGGCATCAACCGACTCTGATGAATCAACACTCAATAGCTTTAGGTTTGATGCCATAGGTGTGGTCATGGCCTTGCAGTAAATCATCTTGAACCTCTTCAGGATCTCTACTGCATACTTCCCTTGTCCACACCTCCATGCCTAGAATGTAGTGCATCATCCCCAAGTCCTTTATCTTGAACTCGGTAGCAAGTCTTCTTCTTGCAAATTTAATGAGTTCCTCTTTTCTGTTAGGAACAAGTCATCAACATATAACAGGAGCATCACTGGTATTCCACCTTCAACCTTGAAGCAAAGGTTGGAATCCTCTTTACTCTCAGTAAATCCTAGAGTCATCTGTAATTTGTCCATTCTGTTGTACCATGTCGAACCTCAGGATATTCTGTAGTCACTCCCTATGAAGTGGACTCCCTTTGTCTTCCATACTCTATGCACTGAAACATTCTATACCAGAGTGACAAGTAGCTTCCTATGCTACTAATATTCTATGTATCCATCTAGTGTATATACTTTCATCTTCAACCTTGTAGAAAAGGTTAAGATCTTCATCAGGCTCATCATGTATGTGTTTCAACTCCCACTGGCTGCAAATGTCTCTTCATACTCTATGCCTTCTTTTCATGAGAAGCCTCATGCTATGAATCTTGCCTTGTATCCCACGATGTTTCCATCTACTGCATGATGGAGCTACGAACTTCCCTTCATGTATCAATACTGCATCCTAGACATCATTCTTCTTGAACTAGTCTTCCCTTTCTTCTTGGTTACTTCTTCATAGCTAGAAGGTTCTGCATCAATGATGTCATTGTATTCATCATATTATTCTTCCTCTTGAACTGTCGTCACTTGTTCTTCGAAACAAGTCTCATCCTTCTTTGCTTGTAGGTGATTCTACACGATCTTTCCTACAAGTCAAATGCATTAGTTGTATGGTTAGAAACATTTCATAAGGTATATTCATAATAAAAAAATATTTTGTATCAAGGTATATTATTATTCAACTATTTTAGCCAATACAACATTCATCCATATCTCACAGAAACTTTCTAAATGCCTTCCATCTCTACCAGGACAACATTGATATTGTGCACTAATCCAATATGTCAGCAAAGAGGTTTTATTCTAGATAAGCAGCAATGGAGAGTTGTATAGCAGCATGAGCTACTTACCCATCACATGCATATTAGTAGTATACTATCATTAATGCAAACATTATATCATGCATAATACATTAACTGAATATAAACAAATGCATAACAAAACAATATCATGAAATGACAATTGAATACTTATCCTTATTTCTTTCGTGGGTAGACTCCTTCTTGAGTCTTCGGCTTCATCGTCTTCTTCATTCATAATAGCATCGTTTCTTATCCAAATGCTCAGATGGATAAGAGGTTTTTTTAAGAGTTGAGTCCTTCATATTCCTCTTCGCTTGAGGGATCTTCTTTGGATGGTGAGAGATTGATCTTCAGTTGCTCCCATCTTCTCTTCTCTTATTATGAGTTGAGCTTCTTCTTCTTCCTAGAGTCTGCTGAAATTAATCACTTCCTTCTGGCACACATTACTCGCATGAATGAATACCATGATCCTGGGAGGCCATTCAAGGTGGCTAATAACCACTTTTGCATTCTCCACTTCTTCTTATACCACTACAAGTTGTTCTTTGATTTGAGAGACCCTCATAAAGTATGACTGTATGGTCTCTGCATTCTGGATCGTCACATTCTTCAACTATTTTCTCAAAGTCATATTCTGATTTATGTTCTTCCCTTTAAATAGCTTGGTTAAGGAATTATACATCTTTGGTGTGTTTAGAGAAGACACTTGTGGTACGAGGTGATCCATGATTGAATCAAGAATGATCTTCTTGGCCTTGACCAAGTTCTTATTGTGTAAGGCTTTGAGCCTCATCTCCCTCTGGAACTAGAACCTGTCTTCTTATCTAAGTGTCCAATTCATTTTCTTCAGAGATATCATATACTTTCATGCTTGGAATTTGTCAACTTCAATAATCTTATCATCAAGCTGATGTGATAGATCACTTTGAAATGAGAACCTCAAATAAAAATAGCAAAAGATTAAATCTTACCGATTTGAGGTGTCCATCCTAGTTTCGAAGCTAGCTAATCTAAGGTTTGTCACAGAAACCCTAATTTTCAAAACTTGGAATATTTTAGATCTGATTGGATAGAAAGATAGATCTCTTCAAGTTGAGCTGTCCAATGTAGTCCTTTTCTGAAAACAGTGGAGGGAAGCTCCCGGAACAGGAAGCCCTAGTTTTCCAGTTTCTTCTACAGAAAATTGTGATACTATTTCTGCGAGATCTCCTAACTTACTACTCCTATATGTTTGAAACTTGGCACTGAGGTAGCCTCACCTGTACCTGTTCCAACAACATAGTTTTAATCAAAATTGGTTTCACCAACTGGGACTTATTATCATTTTCCCAAGATGACCTGTTTTGGGACTGTTTAGCATAGAGAAGTTGTACGGACTATCACGTGTCATTGTTTCATCTTCTGGGTCTGAAACTCGGACCAACAAAAGCACATTCTATTCCCTTTTAGGAACATCTTCATAAATTTAATTTGGACCTTTGTATCCCAAGGTATAGCAATTCTCCCTAGAATACAGAGAATTTAAGGCTGCATTTTTTATAAAGTGTAAATCAAGCATTTATCATCGGTTTATGAAAGTTTCAGCTCTGGATCCTTCTCCAATCCCAAGATATAGCAAATATACCAAAACTTATCAGTTTTAGTATTTTAGGGTTTTTCCAGCTCGAGGTCAAACTAGGGTTTGACTTTCCTGGAGTTTCACCCAACCAAAAATATCGACCCAGGTCTCTAAACTTCAATTTTTATGAGACCCAGCCTCACTCAAAAATCCGTCTTTTGTAAGAAGCCCTAATTTCTTGCACCAAAAACTAAAAATGATCTGAATTGAATTCCACTTCGATAGAAAGATGCACCCTTCAATGGAGAGTCAGCCTAGCATACTTTTGCTGATGGATTGTGGAGAGAGACCCAAAAAGAAAGAATCCATAGCTTCTGTAGCTACACAATGTCTTCTTCTTAGGTTAGCTCTGATACCATGTTATATTTTTATCATTCAAGCTAGCATTATGATGTTAGGATCTTTAACTGAGAGAATAACACGCACATCAATAAACATAAGAGACAAGAGACATAAAGAATTTTCCTCAGGGAAACCATAAATGATAAAACCCTGCAACTTCATCAAAGATAGAATCAACACCAAAATTAAAACCCGAAAACATAAAGATGATCTCCCGACAACAATAGTCTCATTCTCTGATCCCAACTTCTTCTCTCTCACTCATGCGCCCCAGTGAGTGAGTGTGTGTATGATAAATGGAGAGGCTCACTCTCTATTTATATTATTTTGTTCAATTAATGTCCTTCCCAACATGTCAGCCTTACTTAACAATTACTTACTAGAGCCGACATCTCTAGGAGAATCTAATAACCCTAGTTCCCCACAACTTGTGGGGAATTTTCCCCTCCAACCAGCAAGGAGGGTTATCCTTAACACAACGGTGAGGACTATTTCCCCGACTTACAATAAATCACATAGGGTTGAATTCTCTAGGATAGTTTAATAACCCTAGGGCCCCACAACTGTGGGGAATTTAACCCTTGGACAATAGGAGGGTTACCCATAATGACTTGACATGACTTGTTTACATTAATCAATCTCCTGATAGGCACATCGGGGCATGACATCTTCCACTATGAAAAAGGGCTAATTTCCACTATCTTATAGCTAGTCGTATTTCACTTAGTCATTAATATCTTGACTTATTAGTCATTGATTTATTCATTGATAGTGAATGATTTAGTCAATGATTTAGTCATTTATTTAGTCATGAATTTAGTCACGTATTTAGTCATTGATTTAGTCACTGATTGTAATAATTAATGACCAAATATACGACTAAATAAACTACTATATGATAACATATTAACGACTAAGATAAATACGACTAAGATACGGGATATTAACTACTAATAGTCATATATATGCGGATTTAGTCATTTTTGTAGTCACAAATTTATGATAGGGAACAGAGGAATCGAACCACCAACCTCCTCCGTATAATTAGGCAAGTGCTCTACCATTGAGCTAGCACCCTTTAAGAAGTTGTTATTGCTTGAAAATGATGATATTCAAACAAATTTATGATAGATAGGAATCTACAAACTACATAATTACTACTATTAGAACTTACTAGTGACTAGTATTTATGATAAACTAATTCCTGAGAGCTATGTACAGTTTTTCCTATCTCACATATCCATTCATGTTACCAGAGAGAACGGAATACCTCTATGATGGATGTGATACCAATTAAGTCAACCAATTTAAGGAATGTCTCTGGGCATGCCTGAATATATGATAAAAATATCATTATATGAAATCAAGCAAAGTAAAATTCAAATAAGGTAAGAAAACCTCGCCATTTATACAACAATCTATCAATGACAATATCAAAATACACGAAAGAGAAATATTTCAGACTAATTGTTGCAAAGCATAAGCTACCATATCACCCAATTCTAGAAAATGAAACATATTTTTATAGAAGTTCGAAGGCTACCAAAATAAGCAAGCAAAAGAAATTCAACACATATTTCAAAAAGAGTTGAATGAAATAATAAAAGCATACCAAACATTATAGTTGACACATTTTATATGAAAATCAGTGTGAAACATTCAATCATGGTTGTAAGTTTATCTTTGGCCAACCCACCTTAGATATAGCCACAACTATAACGATACAAATAATTATTAGAACCAAGGGCACTCTAGAAGTGCACCACAAGCAAAGTAATAAAGACAAGAACAAAATCACCACAACGAAGGTAAGATTTGAGAACAGACAAATGTTTTATGGTGGTTCTACTGTATCTGGATACACATGTACTATAAGCAACAATAATTAGAAGATAACCAATTAGTTAATTTTTAGTTATTATCCCTTGACTCTTTTACAAGGAAAGTTGAATAGAATGAGACAAACCTGTTCTCCCATAATTTAGCCTCCCTGCTAACACAAACTTCCTCAATCTTCTTGATGGCCTTCAAAGTATTCTGAACAACATTTCTATCATATCTCTCAGGCATGTTTCTTCTTCTCTCAAACTCGAATGTTGATGTATAAACATGAATTTTTATACAACACAACCCTCATGTGTGCAACCCCGATGCATTTATATGCCAGGGAAACAGCTTTCATTTCTTTGTTTCTCTCATATGTTAAGGCACAAAACCTGTAAAGGTAATAGAGAAGCTAACCTATCAATATTTGAATTAGCATGACTATATTTCAAAATTGCCTAAGAAATTTCCAAAAGTAAAGCTAATACAGTGTGCTCATATCTAGATTGACTAATGAAAAAAATGGATAAAACTTTCAACTCAAACTCTAAGAGCTTATGAGACTTACTCACAGAGCCTGGAAGTATTTGTATACACCTTCATAGCTTGAGTCGTTTCTCCATGCTTTGCATTGTTAGAATTGCAAGGCTCCAATAATGAAGAACCATGAAGAAATTTTAAAGTCGTTTGAAAGTAAAGACGAGTGATTTCAAGGTCGCTACCTCCCATAGTCTGCAACATCTATTGTAGCTATGTTAGACTTCTAAGGTAGTTATCATTTTAAACATTGGATTTCATCAAATCACGAGAAAAATTTTAGGCTATGTATAGATGGAGCAATAAGGATAATTAACATCAAGCAGACCTTCAATCTATCTGCAGAGTGTTTCAGATCCTTGGCCTCTTTCAATATAGAAATTCCTGTAGCTTTCCCATGGTCTCTTCTAATAGGACTTCCAACAACTACTCCATCAGGATCCCTTCCTGTAACTCCATTAAATGCGATAGGTCTCACACCATGCATCAGTGGTCCATGCACGTTATCAGATTTGTTTGATTCTCTGGGAACTGTTAACAATTCACCATTAGAGCCATCAACTCTTGATCTGGCCTTGACCTTCTTAAGAGGCTTATGTACCTCTGGCTCACTTTCATTTTTTCACTTTCCTTACACTGCATCACCCTGTGACACAAAGGAAGAATACATCATTGTAAAAAAAAATTAATAATTAAGCACAACGATTTATGATCTTGATGGAAATGCAAGACACACAAAATAACAAAAGTTTGAATGAAATTATAACAAGTGCGACATATTATAAACAAATAGAAAATCACATAAAAAGAATCAGTAAGTGAAAACCAAATCAAAAGAAAGGATTTGCAGAGACATAAAATCTGGAAGTGCTATGGAAACCACCATTCACAAGGAAAACACACGAGCTGCACAAATTACTTTTATAGACCCCATCAAAAATTGATGCTTACAAACCACTACTCTGGGTGGTCTCCAATCATAATCAAACTTTTTCTAACCTATGTTTTTTCTCCTAGCAGTATTGTCTCTTAGTTAAGTTACCCAAAATCCCAATGGGCTAGCTCATTTGGTTTGACTCGACCCATTTCAAGGCATAGATTGCATATTGTGTTTAGAGACTATCAAAATTAAGCTTTTAAACCACTACTCTAGTTGGTCTCCAATCATAATCAAACATTTTGTATCCCATAGTCTCCTTATCTTAGCAGTATTGTCTTTTAGGTAAGTTACCCAAAATCCCAATGAGTTAGCTCTATTGGTTTGAATTGACCAGCTTCAGGGCAGAGGTCGTTGAGAGGTCATGGGCTCAAGTCCAATAGAGTACCCCTGGATTAGGAGCACATGTTGTACTCAAATGGTATTTATCCAAGGGCCCGAAATCCATTGAAGGAATGGGAGGAATTTCCTAGAGGGTTTCCCCAAGGACATTTTCCATAGAAAAAATAAAGCAAGTTACCCAAAAACAAAAACTCAAAGAGAGAGGGGGCAAGAAGAAGAATAACAACAATGCTAGATAGTAGATTGGCATGAGAGTAAGTAACCATTTCCATATGACCTCATCAAACTAACAGTAGCAATTAAATGTTAAAAATAAAAGACATTCACAAAGTGCATCCATAAAATCATGGTCCAATCATGAAAAAAGGCATTATATAAGTTAATAGAACAAAATAGAAGACAATGTTTTTGTTACACTTTGAAAGATCCTTCTCAATGCGTTTGATATGAATTGTTGAAGTAAACTCCATAAATGGATCTGTGGTTATTACAACAAGTTTATCCCCTTATTCAAGGTCCACTACTCTAGCTAGGGATTCAAAGTTAAAAGAAAATAGTTGAGTTCCTATCTCCACATTCCATAACTTGACAGTCTGATCTGCACTACTCGTTATTAAACGTGTAGAATCCCCTACATGTACCGGCAAAAATATCATTTAGTTTTAATATTCCAAACAATTGCTTTCAATATTCCAAAAGCCTTGAATCATGGGAATTAGAACATTCATATAAAGAGATAAAAATTAAACAAGACCCAAAATTATTAAGAAGGAACAAGGCTCCATAAAATCATTAACACTATTAATATTTCATGGGTACATAAGGTGCAGGTACAGGTATAATAAGGATGAAAATTTTTGGAACTACAGGTTGGAGAGCACATTGTGTTTTCTTTATAAAAGAGGAATTCATGAATATGAAGATACAACAAGTACAAGTACATCCTGGGGGAGAGTGGGGGTATCGAAGTACCCATCCTTAAGCCAATATCTACAGTATAAATTTAAAAAAATATGTCTCCTGGGTTTTCTATTCCTATACTTTTGACATCTTCAAATTTGTAGACTTAGGTCAAATGCATCTATTCCTAATCATAAATATAGAATGAGCAATCAAATATTCCATGCAACAACTTTCAGAATGACTTAACATGTTGACCACATAAACAATAAATTGACAATCTTGTGACAAAAATTTAATCAAAATCCTTGGTAAATCCATGCAAGCTGAATATTATCATGAACTACCACATCACTGCTAGAACAATGATATAAATATACAACATAACAGGGATTAACATATTATCCATAATGATTTTGCTACAAACCATAAGAAATGGAAATTTTCCCTAGATTTGTATGATCATGCAGGAAATACATATCATAAATACTGGAATGCAACAAGTGTGTATTCATGGAATTTAGATGGTTGTTTAGAAAAAGAAATCAGGACTCTTGTCAATTCCATGATGGTCTGTTATAGAACATATGTATCTTATGACAGCAATCCAGTTAATGCCTGCAAAAAGCTAATGGCTTGCTTTGAAGGAAAATTACAAAATTGTCTCTATGCAAAACAAAAAAAAGATCCTAATGTGATTAATCTTTGGGAAAGTTTGTTTCTCAGTAACTTAAATGGAGATCCAATTCTTGACTCACGTGGTAATACTAAGAATAACATGATTGGTTGCATGTTACATTATATTCTTGATAATTTTGTTGGGTATACTAATGCTGACAAAGAGATTCAAGCCATGTTTTTATCTAAAATGAAATGTGATGACTTGCCAAACTTTGAATTTCATTTTACTAAATTTCTCGCCAGACTTTTTAGAGCCTCTTGACGAAGCATTGAAGGTGTTCGATGAATTTTTAAGGCTCTTAACGATACTGCACCTGAGATTTTGTAAATGTTAATCAAACTATGTTAGGGTTTTGAAAGTTCATCTCACCTTGGAGAAAATAGGTATTACAACCTTATTTCTTTTCTTCTACAGTTTACAAAATTTAATATTATGTTTCTTATTAGTTTTTCGATGAAGTTTTAATACTCTTAATGCTACTGCACTTGAGATTTTGTAAATGTTAATCAAACCATGTTTTTTCTTTGCTTCTATAGTTTACAAAACATTAATTATTATGTTTCTGATTAGGTTTTTGATGAATTTTTAAGACTCTTAACGCTACTGCACTTGACATTTTGTAAATGTTGATCAAACTATGTTAGGGTTTTGAAAGTTCATCTCACCATGGAGAAAATAGGTATTACAACCTTCTTTATTTGCTTCTACAGTTTGCAAAATTAATTATTATGTTTCTTGTTTCACTGAGTTTGGTTTCTGCATATATTATAGAGATACCCTACTCATACACTAAGTATTGTGTATATGCCTTCAAGGTTATTTTAATCAAGAGTCCTCAAAGAGAGGTAATATTAACTACTACTAAAAACCAATCATTTGTTTTGTCAATTTACTTGTCTTAGTTGTTTGAGATCAAATCCTTCTCCCAAAGAAGCTCTAAGATTACTTAACGCCACTATAACTGATGCCACACATTAGGTATTATTTTGTTACAAGGTTTTAATGGCATTCTCAAACATGAGTAGTTATATGTGAGAGGAAGTATGTCCTCTTAAATTTATAGTATAAACATATATAATTCTCAGGTTCTATTCAAAAATAAGTTTATTATGATTATGAATAAGAACCCTTTTCTTACTATACACTACTTGCAGGATCGAACAAGGTTTCTTGACAAATTGTTTTGTAAGAAAGGAAAGGGTTACAATTCCAAATGCATAATTATTTTTCAATATTTATTAACCAATCGTTGGTGAATATATTCTCACGCTATATCGTGTTTAAATTGTAGGTATCAATTGCCAAGCCAATGACATATACGTCGGTTTGAAGTTGCATTCCGCATTAATAAATCGATGACGTTGAAGGCCATGAGATGTGCTATGTTGGGTAAGCTTCTGAGCCATGCCATGCAGTGCTAAAACACGGGGTAGTTCTTATTTTACAGAGATGTTCTCGTTCATGCCAGGTCGCTTGCCAAGTTGCTTCAGTGCTATTCTGGAGAACGCCAAACTCTTACCGTGTTCTATATGATTGATACGATTTAATGATTGATACAATTGAGAATTAGAATTATAAAAAAAAGCACAAACCAAGAGTTGCAACTGATTTACCACACTAAAATTGCAATGGATCGAATCCATTAAACTATTCTCCATTCTACCTGTAAGGTACTTCGAGAATTTATGTAGAGCTCTTTTGTAATATACTTAGACATTAGTTCATAGAGTATGTTTTCTTGTAACATAATGTGGATTTTTCTCCACTACCTAATACAGCCCATGAATTCTCCTAAAAATCCTCAACCTGGATCAGAGCTTGATGTTGAACTTGGATTTGAATATTCAATCTCTGTTGAACCTTCTTCAGATCCTAAAGGGGAATTATAATTCAATATGATTGCTAAAATAGATACTGATGTTCCTCATATAGTCAAAATGAAAATAATGTTTGCAGGAAAAATTCAGTATTGGAAAGTTATTATTGATACAGGTACACACTACAAGGATGAAAGTAATACATCCTTCTCTAGTACCATACAGTATCAGACGAGAAATCTGGTTACATCAGTCAAGACTACTAACAGAAACTCCAACACTCCATATGAAACATCTCCGAGTGTTTTTCTTAGAGAAGATGTTGGCCTGAATATTACAACAATCCTTCATCCCAATCTGGATTGTGCTCTTTATTTGGGAACTCCATTCTTGCCCAAAACATTTCCAAATAGTATGGAATACAATTAGCATCAAACGAAATTGGGTATGTTCTTCCACTATCGATCTTAGAAATTCGTTTTTCCTTTCATAAGAATTCATTCTCCTAATACTCTTCATAGAATGGAAATATTGCAAGAAAGAGTCAGTGAACTTCATACTCTTGCTGAAAATCTGAGAATAAGTGAACAACTACTTGAGCCAAAGAACATACAGAAAATAAAATAGATAGAAACGTTCTTGTTTGAATGTTGTGATGATTTTCCAAATGCTTTCTAGGAAAAACACAAAAATGAATTTTCTCTTCCTTTTGCTAAAGGTCACCACATTGTCCCTCACAGAAGCAATGTCATTGCAATGAGCACAGAGAAAATAAAAAATTGCAGAGAAGAAATTGCCCAGATGTCATCAATAACATTACATAACTTCATTGACTCTGCTACATCATCCTTATGGGAATTGTAACCCCATACATGGATACATAGTCTACGACACTTCAAGGAAGTTGCATTTAGAAATGAATTATACCAATCAATAACATCAGATTTATGTATTTGCTTTGAGGTTCATCATTTCAAACAAGTACCTGATCAATAGAATGTAATATATATTTATGATTAGATTCTGAACAGAAATATTAAATATTAGTTTTTCTTATAAAGCAGTTGGAACATTAAATGTGTTCCTAGCCTTGTGACTTACATCACATCAAAACCATAAAACCAATTGAGCCTTCAATGTAACATTCTTTGAAGTAATGCCGTCCAATGTGGTCATACAGTGTATCCTGCACACCCATAAACTTGCAGCCCAGGAACGTTGTTGTATCTCCAAATATTCTAAATTCCACAACTTGTTTTCCAGATGCTCCAGAGGGAGGACAAGGAGTTGTGTTCTACAGTTTTCCCAGCAATAATTATATATCCAAATTACTCCAAACATCATATATCGAAAAAAAATATAATTATAAAAAGATTCATAAAAATCACAAACCACCAACATATTTCACCATTGTTCCATCCACACAACACCTTTAACATATTTCACCATTGTTCCATCTACACAACACCTTAGAGTAGAAGGAAAAACAAAAGACCACACCTGAAAACATACATTATCCAGCACAAATTAAAATGTATAAAAGATGTGAGAGATTAGAAGCTTGAAATTTAAGGTGTTGGCAATGAAATAAGGAGAATTGACAGCAACCGTGGCATAGTAAGTGCCCATCTGGTGGCCATTGGATCCTTGATTCCTAGCATTATCTCCCCATTGGATCACTGTCTTGTCTTCCCCTACGCCTTGAAATGTTATGAACACCTTCATTGGGGGAATGTCCACTTTCTCCCTGCAATATATAGAAGCTTATACTCTTGATCAAACAAGAATATATATATATATATATATATATATAGAGAGAGAGAGAGAGAGAGAGAGATATCTTAGGCCATATAAGATGGCGTTGAAGTAAATTAATCATGTGTATACACCTTGATTGATAATAATAACAATGCATAACAAGTTGATAAGAGGCAAGGAATTAACTACCTGCTGCACAGACATGAGATCCCCAACACCTGTTTTGGTGTCAAGTGTAACATAGAATGTGGGAAGGAGCTTGTTACCAGTTGTCTTGAATATGAAATGCTTGATGCTACCCATTTGCCTCCCCCACTTCATGAATGCATGTTCAATCAGATGGGATTCAGTTCGATTCATGGAAAATGGTATTGTAGGGCTAATCTTCTTGGTATGACCCTCTGCCATGTCCATAATATTCATCAATATTCCTGTAATCACCACTACAATGCAAAAGGTATACATTCATACGTGTCGAAGCTCTCACCCGAGGTAGGAGGGTAAGGAGCGGAGCTATATGAAAATGGCACCAGTTTTGGGGTTTACACCCAGTCGGCAGCACCCTAGATGAGTTCCTTTGCTTGCTTTGTAAATCCAAGGAGATAAGAACCTGGGTATACCTGCGGCAGACACCAATGTGGGCATATCTCACCTCGGTTTGTAAACATTGAAGTAAAGTTAAGGTCGTGTCATGCCATGTCATCCCTAGATCTATAATTGTCAAGTATGATGATCGATAGATTTGAAAGGTGGTTCGCTCAGCTTCCACTCTTTTCTTTCTCGCATAGTGAACCCACATCCGCGCTTTCTTTCAGTCCCTCTAAAAGGTAAAACCTATTGAGACAATTAGTTATCACAGATGAGTTATCGGTTATAATAGACTCTTTGATGGGTAGAAGGTGCATTCAGAACCTAGCCCTCATAAAAAAGGTAATGAGAGTAGGCAAGGAAGGAGGGCTCAATAAGGGACAGAAAACAAATCCTTCACTTTTTGGATCATCTCCTGCCCAATGTGGTATCAGATCGACCAAACCTCCAATTCCATGGTTCCCATTGGGTTTACCTTGTTTTCAGGTTGACTATATGGCAGCGAGAAAAGGAGATCTTGTGCTATACTCTGGCAGGATACCATCAATCACTAGTGCACGGGGTGTAGCTATTCCAATCTTACTTGGATTCGGGTAATGTCATTCGGAACTCTAGACTTATGGAGAGATATAAATATGAGCTCATACCAACTTAAGCAATCATGAAAATTCACAATCATACACATTAATCTTTACTGTAAAATGCAGGAATTCACCTTCATACAAAATACTTGTAATTCATTTAGCAGAAGGAACCTGATAACACCAGCAGATTGAGAACTTGGTTACACGATACAATGATCGCATGTATCTTAGATATTAGGATAATTCCTTTACATAACAAACCTTAATGACTCTCTCTCAGTTTAAGGAAGGAAATGAAAGGTCAATACTTTCCCATTTCAAGTCATGGGTTCATTCGTCTATCGAACCTCTCCATAACTGATTCCTATTTTTTTATATGTGTGGCTTGCACAATGTAGAGACTAGGTACTAATCATTTTGTAGCTACCACTCTAAAATATTCAAGCCCTTATTTATTTTGTTGGATCATACACAAGGAATAGATCACCTTCACAAACAATTAGATCTAGCAATCTCTTTCTAGTTATTCCCATTATAAGATCTACCACCTTTAGCCTTCCTCAAAACCCCTACCGTAATCCAACTATAATTTTATGTTTTTCACAATCCAAAGATCACTAATTTCTAGAACCAATGTTTTGCAAGAGTTTTTAAAAAACCCTTTCTAATGGAATATATAAACAAAAAAAAACAAAAAGTAATTAAAATTTTTAAAATATTAAGTACTGGGAAAAGTCATGAGGGGAGGGGTTTCAAGCTTACTCACTGATCAATTTTGAAGGCATTTTCTCCTGTATTTATCTGCTCGGATTTGTTGCATGTTGTTAGCTTAGTTTGATATCCAACTCAGCTGCTTTGTTTAGCCTTTCTCTCCTCTACACAACATCAATAACCCCAATCTAAGATCGGATTAGCTGAGCAATAACCCCAATCTAAGATAGAATTAGCTAAAAAATAACCCCAATATAAGATCGGCTCAGCTTGGAAAATAAACTTATCCATGAGCAAAAACAAATTCAAATAGAGACAGAGATATTAAAAAGAGATATTTAGGGCTCATTACTCACCGATTTTGCACGCATTGGCTCCTCTACTGCTCTCCTCGACTCTGATCCATGCTTCTAGCTCAATCTGTGATCCTGCTGGGCTGGGTTGCTTTTCTCAGGATTCCTCTCCACTAAGCTACCTTAATAAACCCAATGATCCACCAGTTGGGTTTCTCTACTCCCACACTGGGTTTCTCTGTTGGAATGAGTGAACTTTGGCAGGAGGCTAAAGCTAATTGTTTTAACCAATTTTAATAGGAGGTATTTTTTTTTTTTATATTATTTTGTTTTATGTTTTTATTTTTTAATGTATTGTTTATATATATTTATTATTTAAAATTATTATATATTATTTTTATTTTTATTATTTACCTATTAAAAGCTAATTGTGTGCACCAATTTTGGTTGGAGGTAAGGTTTTTTTTTCATATACTTTTGTTTTATGTTTTTATTTTTTTATTTATTGTTTATACATAATTATTATTTAAAAGTATTATCTATTATTTTTATTTTTATTATTTACTTATTATTTACTATTTATTATTTATATATTGAAAATAATAATTTAAAGCAAAAATAATATTTAATTTTAATATAAATTTTGATTTAAAAAACAAATAAAAAATAAAATGATGAGGTCAGTGATGATGACCTTGACTACATTGGTGTTGATGACTATCATTATCATCATCATCATCGTGATCATCGTCATGATCATCATTAAGAACCTCATTGTCATCATAAGCATCATCTTCATCGTCATCATGTGTAGTCATCATTGTTACAACCATGAACCTCACCCCCACCCAAGAGCTGGCTTGGGTGCTCGGTTGGGCAAGACGAACGTTCGGTTGACAAGACTTGGCAAGGGGACACCCTGGATAAGAAATGGAAAGAAGATGGGGTGCATAGACAAAGCATGGGCATGCCTGAAGTGCTCAAGGTGGCATAGGACAGTGCGACAGAGCCTGAAGTGTGGAAATTGAAATCAAGTGATAGAATAGTTACACTCACAAAATTGCTAATCAAACATTGAAAATTAACATCAAAGGAGACTGAAATTGGAGCATAACAATAATCTCTATTGAATAAGAGTACAATAGCAAACCTTGTGAAGTAATAGGCTACTGCAATCTATAATTACATGAGAGATTCGAATGCATAAGGATGCCATTCGGAATGGTCAAAAAGTAGGATTACTAATCTAGTCAAATCCCCCATAGGTGCATAAAGCAGTTTCAAAATCCACTAAGATGATCACGAATTGGAAAATTCAAGTAGGAAAGCTAATAAGGGATGGAAATAAAACTCATACATGCTTTTATTAGGAGAAAAGGATGGATGATGATGTGGGCAAAAAACAAGTCAACTAGACCTAGTCTAGCTTCTCCTTTGGCCTTAATTCTCAATAAAATAGACAGCTTTGCAAAAAAAGAAGATATGCACTTTGGAGGATCTGGAATAAAGCAGACATGCTAAATATGGTTTCTAGGAGGTTTCCCAAGTGCTCCATGACTCATTTTTATCAAGTGTTGACTTCTATGACATGTAGAAGGCAACTAGCATAGAGTGGAATCTAGAAGACTAGGTAACAAGACAAAAATAATTTAACTAATGTCTAAGGTAGGTAGCTATGGGTTGATTATTCTAAAACCCCCCCTTAATCCTGAATTCATGAGTAAATATCAGAAAACTATAGGGCCTAGCAACAAGCCTTAGTCACCCTTTACATACTGCTTGTCCATTCAACCAAGGAAAGAGGCAAAAACCCAATGGGAAAATCCTCCCTTAAACGTGGACAGTAAAACAAAATTTGAAAATCTTGTCATCAATCATGCTTCATAAGATTATCAGCAATCCCCATCAGTGATTTGAGATTGTTGAATGTCTTCTCACAAAAAACTTTGGTAAAGATGTCTGCTACTTGTTTTGAATATGCACAGAAGAGTAGATGAATGGTGCCATCATGCACAAGCTGTCTGATGTAGTGCATATGGATCTCAATGTGTTTGGTTCGCTGTCTCTGAACTGGATCATTTGCAAATTCGAATGGTGCCCTGATTATTAGAGTAGATAATAGTTGAAAACAATGATTCGAAGCCACATTCCCCAAGTATTCCCTACAACCACAAACATTGAGTTGTTTCATTTACAACTCCTATTTACTCTGATTCTGTAGATGAGAGTGCTATGGCACTCTGCTTCTTGATTGAACAGCTGATTGGTCCTTCTACAAGCATGAACACATATCCTGATGTTGACTTTCAATCTGTGTTGTTACCTGCCCAATCACTGTCGATAACCCCAATCAAATCAAGATCAGATTTAGCTTTGTAGAAGATCCCATGAGTTCTTATTCCTTGAACAAAGTTAAGGATCCTTTTGGCTGCTCTCCAATGGATCTCATGAGGCTTATCCATGTATCTTGAAGCCACACTAACTGCATAATATAGATCAGGTCGAGTGTGTGTAAGATAAAGCAAACAACCAATTAATTGCCTATAGAGTGTATTATTTACCATAGGAGAAGAACCTGCTTCTTCAAGCTTAACTCTTGAAGGAAAGGAGTCTTGATTGGATTGCAATATTTCATGTTGAAATTGTTCAGCAAATATAAGGCATACTTGGACTGATGCACTTTGATTTCATTTTGGGATTGAGCAATTTCAAGACCCAAAAATTGGCTCAACAATCTCAAATCTGTCATAGAAAATGCATGGTTCATTGTATCCTTCAAGGAGGCAATCTCTTTCTTTGAACTTCCTGTTATTATAATTTCATCCACATACAAGAAAATAATCATCAAAGAACCATGAATCAACTTCAAATAAACATTAGTATTATACTTGCATCAAACAAAACTCAATGACAGCAGAAAGCCATCAATCTTGGCATACCAAGCCCTGGGGACTTGCTTGAGCCCATACAATGATTTCTTTAACTTGCACACTAAATATGGATTAGAAACAAACCCTTCAAGTTTCTACATGTAAATCTCTTCAGTGAGATCTCCATTTAGAAAATCACACTTCACTTCCATGTGATATACCTCCGACTGATTCGAAGCTGCAATGGCTAAAGTTAGCCTTATGGAGTCCATATTTGCCACTGGTGAAAAGGTTCCATTGTAGTCAATACCATGTACTCATGAGTAGCCCTTGGCTACCAATATTTCCTTATATTTAAAATTTGAACCATCAGCAGCAAACTTAGTCTTGAAAACCCACTTACATTGACCTAGCTTCCTCGCTGGGGAAAGATCAACCAGTTCCCAAGTGTTGTTCTTCTGGAGCGAGCTGAATTCTTCTTTCATGTCTGTTTTCCATCTTGGATCATCTGCTGCATCTTCGTATGTCTTTGGATCTGATTCAACTATCAGATAGCACTTCTCAGCAAATAAAGGATCTTTCATACAAAGGGCACTCTCAAGCTGAGATCTAGTCCTCCTAGTGTCACTAGCATTTCCAACTAGTTCCCCAACTACATGAATGGTATTTGCTGCCCATTTTGGTCTTGTAGGAATGTCAGGATATGTAATTAAATCACCATTATCAGACATATCAGAATCAAAAAACTCATTAGTCTCTCCACTTACAATCAATGGATCTGGTGGTGAAGAAGACTCTCCAACTTCAACTGCTACTAAAGGCTCTTCTTGGAACTGGAGACTTCTTTCAATGAAATATTTGTTAGTGCTTAATTTGATCAGATTGTACCCTTTTGAATATTTAGAATACCCAAAAAATAGGCACTCTTGGATTTGTGGCTGCAAATCCTTTCTCTTTTCAGTTGGAATTCTAGCCCAAGCCTTTGAGCCAAAAATCCTGAAATGGGTCACATCTGACTTGTTCCCACTCCAATATTCAAAAGGAGTCATACCATCAAGCTACTTATGAGGAACCCTATTCTAGATGTATGATACACATTTTATATCCTTGGCCCAAAACTTTGGTGGCAAAGTCTTAGCCTCCATCATGCAGGTTGCCATCTCCTTGAGTGATCTGTTCTTTCTCTTAGCAACACCATTTTGTTGTGTTGTGTAAGGGATCAAATGTTGCATCTGAATACCTGCATCTTTACAATATTGAATGAACTCAGACTTGACATAATCACCACCATTGTCAGATCTGAGCATCTTGAGTTTCCTCCCAGACTGGTTTTCAACCAAGGCTTTAAAGACTTTGAAGAGGTCAAAAACTTTAGACTTATGCTTTAGGAAGTGAACCCAACAATACCTAGAAAATTCATCTATGAAGGTTAGTGCATATTTGGCTTGACTCATGGACATATGAGGAAATGGACCAACAATGGCACTGTGGATCAACTCAAGAGGTGCAAAGGTTCTCTCATGACTAGCTCTCTCAAATTTGTGCTCTGGGTGTTTTCTTAGAATACAACCTTGACAGACTCCCTTGGAAAACTTGATCTTTGGTAACCCTATGACCATATATTTTTCACTCAAATTAGAAATATACTTGTAGTTAAGATGGCCAAATATTTCATGCCAAATCTTTCTTTCCTCATTAGCATGAATCATAAGAGCAGAGGGGTTTGACTAGGGTAGAAAATTGGAAAACAAGTATACCTTCGAAGTGTGATCAACAACACCTTTTGCTATGATTTTACCATTTGAAATCTCTGTGATTTCAACATCATCAGTGTGAGTCATTTGATACACTGACAATATATTAGAGGCAAGACCTGGAACATACAACACATTATTGAACTTACCATGGTCAAGATCAATCCTTCCTTTCCCCAAACTGTCAGTGAGAAAGTCATCTCCCAAAACTATTGGTGGACCTTTTGACATGTCAAGAGAGGAGAATGCCTCTTTTGTAGAAACCATATGTTTAGAAGCTCTAGAGTCGATGATGGAGCTAGGTGAGCTTGATGTGCTAGCAACCAAGGCATGTACTCTCTCTCTGTCTTCTGAATTTGATCCTCCTTCCCTCTTCTTTGAGCAATCAGGAAGGGAGATGTTATTTTTCTCTAGGAGATGGGTCAACATGTCAATTTGCTTCTTCATACAAGAGCTCTCAGGATGATATCCCTTACTATAGTATGTGCACTTGCTAATTTCTCCTTTGTTCTTCTTCTTCTGGAAGTTCTTCTTGGAGCCTTGGGCTCCTCTTGAGACTTGTTCTTGTCTCTCTTTTGCTCAGGTGTATTTTTAGTTTTTTTCTTGCTTTTTGAATCCAACCTTGAATCCCCAGCAACCAAATCTTGGTCTTTGGAAGGTTTGATGGTGCCCATCATCAAGAACTTATCTTGTTCCTATGTGAGGGATTCCATGAAATCTGCAAGCTTAAGTATCTTCCAGGATCAAGCTGTCAACTTAGTGGCATGGAAGGTAAAAACAAACATTGAATAGTTAGGGCCAAGCTTAAATAGTATGGCCAAAACTAGTTGCTCTTCCTTCTTTTCAATCCCACACTATTTTAACTGCAAAACAAGGGCTTTAAACTTGGAAAAATAGAGTTGCAAGGATTCCAAGCTGCTGGGACTCAAGGAGATCAGCTCATTCTCAATTTGATGTCCTCTCATTTCATCTATCTTACTAAAAATATCTACAATATTATCCCACACTTCATTAGGTGATGTCAATACATCAAGATGGAAAAGGAGGTCTCTTGAAATGCTCAGACACAAAATACCATAGGCCTCATCCCTCCTATTATGCCATTTGATTTTCTCTGTAGCTGCATTGGGATCTGCCTCAGTTTCCATAGTAAACCTATAGAGACCTTTCTCTCTCAAAAATATCTCCATCTCAACTTTCCATTCAAAGAAATTAAGTGGAGTCAAGATGATATTCTGAGATTGGTCCATAGCTAAGAAATTGTTCCCTTCAGTCAGCAGAATATGCTACCAGTCAAGATGCTGAACCTGCAATAGCAATATGGAAGGAGATAAACCAATCTACAAAGGCTTTGATACCATGTGGAAATTGAAACCAAGTGATAGAACAATTATACTCACAAAATTGTTAATCAAACATGCAAAATTAACATCGAATGAGACTGAAATTGGAGCATAACACTAATATGTATTGAATAATTGTACAATAGCCAACCTTGTGAAGTAATAGGATGTTGAAATATATAATTACATGAGATATTCAAATGCATAAGGATTCCATTCGAAATAGTAAAAAAGTAGGCTTACTAAATCTAGTCAAATCCCCCATAGGTGCATAAAGCAGTTTCCAAATCCACTAAGATGCTCACGAATTCAAAAGGTCAAGTAGGAGATATAATAAGAGATGGAAAGACAAATCATACATGCTTTTATTAGGAGAAAAGGATGGAAGGTGATGTGGGCAAAAAACAAGTCAACTACACCTAGTCTAGCTTTTCCTTTTTCCTTAATTCTCGATAAAACATGCATCTTTGCAGAAAAGGAATATATGCGCTTTGGAGGATTTGAAATAAAGTAGACATGCTAAATATGGTTTCCAGGAGGTTTCCCAACACTCCATGACTCGGTTTTAGCAAGTGTTGACTTCTATGACATGTAAAAGGAAACTAGCATAGAGTGGAATCTAGGAGACTAGGTAATAATAAAAAAATGATTTAATTAATGTCTAAGGTGGGTAACTATGGGTTGATTATTCTAACATGAAGTGCTTAAGAGAGTGGTTGGATGCACCTTTGAAGGAAGCACAGATTAACAGGTCCAAATGACGCAAGCACTCCACTAGAAGCACACTTGGCACCACACCAGTCGCCAAGGACGTTCTTAGTGGAAGTGATCAGCGAAGTTTGGCTTGTTGGACCGAGTTCCCAAGAGAGACGCGCCTGTCACCTAGACGAGACATATGGATAGTGCACTTAGCACACTTGGGGGAGTTTGGCATGGAGACAATCTCCTGTGGAGAACCACCTGACGTTCGACCAACACTTAGCGCGCCGGACTGACAAACTGACGAGCGCACATGCATGGGAAGTGGACCCTTCAGTGGAGTTAGCATGTCATCCCAAAGCTAGAATATGCGCTAAGAAAAGGGGTGTGCCCACCTTTGGTCCCATGCTCACCCTTGTGACATGTATAAAGGCATGACACCTAGGATGGAAAGAGGCAGGTTTTGATGAGGATCATCAGACAAGCAACGAAATGATAGATGTTGAGACATGCAAGTTAAGGAAGCATCCAAGCTTAGTCGTAGGAACAGTCGCTAAGTGTCTCAACTAAGAAACACAACAGGGTTGTAGATGAAGTGTTGGTCTGTAAAGCTGGTGCTCTAGATGAGTTCAGTCCACATGACGGTTTCCATCTACAAGGGTTAGTTGGTTGACATTATTAAGAGTTGGACACCCGAGTGGGGTCAAATCAACTATTTGTATTGTTGTAGATGGAAGTGTGTTTATTGGTTGGGTGCACTACAAGAGCATTGCCAGTATATGGTATATCCATTATTGTAAAGTTGTTATTAATACAAAGTGAATGGGGCTAGCCGGTTCGGGAACACCACCATTATATTTTTCTCTTGTGTAAATTTACTCTATGCATGAAATTGACTAAGTGTTCAACTGATGGTCAAGAGAAAATTCGTGTAATTTCTTTGTTGGATATTTGAAGATCGAAGTGCATGGCACCAATATTACTAATAAAAGGTAGACAATTTACAAAATTTACACTTTATTAATGTCGAAATTGCAATTTTCCATGACACAATTAAAAATGACTAACATAAATGACTAGTTCATATTCTTCTAGCTAGTCATTTTTTTTGTCGTGACTAAATTGGTCATTTATGTTAGTCATTTTTAACTCTGTCACTTATTATCTAGTCATATTTGTTAACTGGTGACTAAATTAGTCATTAATTTTAGTCGTTTATAGTTGGGTCAATTAAAATTGCTCAAAGTTTAGTAGCAAATCACTTGAAAAACCTATGGTGACTAGAATGTTTAGTGACGTAGTAGCTAATTCCTCATTTTTTACTAGTGTGATGATGATATCATCATCACATTTTATCAGTTATTTCTTGTTTTTGGGGTAGCGAGGTCCGTCAAAAGTATGCCTAGTGGGTACTCGTTGGATGTGGAATTTAATTCCGCATCTAACGAGCTCTCCCGATCGAAATTTGAGTAAAAACATGGGGAGATATGTCAAAAATACAAACAAAAAAGTAGTTTTTTTTATGATACCTATCCCCAAATTTATATTAAAAAATTGTTTAAGACCTATATGGCATTTCAAATTTAAAGAAATTTTATTCGCTACGACATCATGACATGGAATTTGAATTAGATTTTAAAGGCCCATTTTGAGTTGAAATTACCTCTAATGAATATTTTGTTATTATACATATGTTTACAAGAGGTTATGAACTTGTCTTTCATTCCATCTATAGGTTTAGATGAAATATTCATCATTTATAATTTGCATATTTTTATTAGATTTTAGAGCAATGTGATGGCTATAAGATCTTATATGCATTAGAGTTATCGTATTAAGAAGTTTTTTTTAAGTAGGTCTTGAGTCGCATCCCTCCCCATTCAAAGAAGAAATTAATAGACTTGGAAGTAGTGAAAGAAAGACCAAATATATTGGAATCCACCGTGGAAAATGTGGCATAGAAATTAGATATATTACAAAAGGTAATATCATAAGAAGTATGGAAAGAAAGACCCAATATAGATGGGAAAGAAAGACAAATATAGATGCATTAGATATACCCAATGCAAAAAATGTGTTGCCTAAATTAGAGTTTTGGAAAAAAGTGAGATTATTTTTCTTGGTTTAGGATGTGACTAAAGCATACACTATGGAATCTAGGAAGATTGGAGGAGATAAAGAGAAGGTTAATTTTTCCGATGATTTACAACCAACAAAGATGAAGGTGTTTAAGAATTCCATGGACAATATGACAAAATAATTACTCATATATACATGCACTCCCTTTCCAATATCAGATATTGAATAGGGCCAGAGATCCGATCCAAAAGCTACTTCAAATTTTTTTAATGAACCCAAATAGTTTAACTTCATGAAAACATTATCTATTTCAATAGCTCACAATTTATAATTTCAACATGAACATTTATCTCAATTTAAATTTCCCTTATAGAAATGCTCTGTGAATCACCAATCTCATTTCCCTTAAAAAGTAGCTCTATTGATTTTTAAATCTCAACAGGTATGCATATCATCTCATTTAAAATAGTACCTCTAGCCTATTACGATAAGGTCCATGATACCAATACCAACATTAACTTCTATATGCTCATTCCACCTTATTAGGATACCAATACCAATTAGGTCAATGTTGGTTATTTCATAAACATGTCAACAAAATCAATATTGGGTATTTTTCTTAAGTATAACTCATTTCTTAATGGCAATTTTATAAAGCCTAAATCAAAGGAGGAGGTCTTAGAATCAAATTCAATTGATGACTCAGCCTTTCCATCATCTTCTTCAGATTCCATGTCCTCAGAGTGGCACTAATCATTGAACTGGACACGTTGATAAGAATGTAACTTATTATCTTGGTAATGAAAAATCCCCAGAGTATGGAGTTTTGATTATATTCCCATGCTAAGGGAAACTTATTAATTATTTCACCTTGAACATTTCTTGTATAAATATTTGTATATATCTAATTTAACATCAAAATTTTGTTAACATTTATTGTGTGGATAAGAGGAAAAAGTATGGCCTATAATCGAGACTCAATTGATTCCTAGAAATTATATTCCCTATCCATCCTATGTTCGAGCACTAGAAATTAATTTGAATGACATGACATACTTCTTGAAGAGAAGGGGATTCCATTACTTGTCTTGTGTAGGATTATCAGAAAGATTAATCATTTATTGGGATTGTTTTGTAGAGGTTTTTGGTACCATATAGACTTATGGGTTCATTATTGAGAAGAAATCGTAAGTATATTCATCTTTATGTAAGGATAACCTCATCTTTGGGATGGAACATTTCATTGAGTGATTAAGTGTAATAGAATGAATAAGATTGAGACAGTTCCCCTTCATTTGCAACAATTTGGATGTATATTTTCCATCAATATAAGTCTTCTCAATATGTTAGAAATTTGTTGCCTTGCATTATTTATTTTACAATTTGTGAATTTATGCGGGTATCAAGTTAATTATCATAATCATGGATGTATGCATGGTAGAACAACATTCATGTATACTATTGTGCTTAAATGATTAAGGATGTGGTATCTTTCTTCCTCTATCAGTATCAACATTTAGCTATTAAAAATGATGTTGATGACAAGAAGACAAAGTTCAATATTGAAATTAAGATACCCAATGTTGATGCTCAAAATAAACATGCTTATGAACATGTCATACCATGACTCCAAAGGAAAACCTACCAAACTTTTGCAAGTGATTTTTTGAGGTTCAATCCCATCTCTATTTTAAGTCTGAAAGTTTACATGTTCAATTCCCAACACAAGAGTTTTTGTGTTGTAAATGAGTCGTAATTTCACTAACAATTCAAGATTATGAAACACTAGATGAACTTCAACATTTAAGGTATAAGATTAGAAGAAGCATTCCATGAAAATTTTCATACAATCAAACTGTTGGCAATATGCCCAAGAGAAACCCCCTAAGAGAAAAACTTCTTTAAGAGAGAGAGAGAGAGAGAGAGAGAGAGAGAGAGAGAGAGAGAGCTTATTTATTTATGTTAAAATTAGAAATTTTATAGCATTGAACAATAGAGAAACAATTATCTCAATCATATGAATACTGTCAACATATCTGGAAACTTATGGAGCAAAATATACTCATACAAAGAAATACTCTAGCATAGGGAACCATGCAAATCTCAAGCTATACGGTCAGAGTTCATACACAATCAATTTCATCTATTTTTTTGTATAATAACCAAAATTCTCCGTAGGCATGCATTTTCTCTCTACCAATTATGAATTACATTGAAATTTGTGACCACTCTATAAATTAACTTGTGTCCACTCCTTGTGTGGAAGAATGTGCCACTAAGAGAGTTAATTTAAAATTTATACCGACAATTAATAACCTTCAATATCGTGCCAAATAGCTTGATGCTCACAGTCCAACCTCTTCCTCAAAAAATGTGCTCATTAATGCATTGCACGGTCTAAATCAAATGTTGTACCTATGTCTTAGGAAACATGCTCAAGTTTTTCTCCTCTACTCTAAAGATGGACTTGCTTTAATAAACTCATTAAATCCAAATTGAATGACTCTTTCTCCATTTTCTATTTAGTTTAATTATTTAGGTAGGTGAGGGATCACTAGATTAAGGGATCACATTGAATTTGATGAGATTTGATCAATGGATGAGATTAAAGCACTTTTTCTCCATTAAAATTAATTTTTACTCAACTATAACTTAAATACATTAAAAAGTCACTTTAATCGATAAACTTAAATTTGATGATCATCTCAAGTCATTTAATGCAAGGATCATGCATTTTCCACTTATTCTAGTGACTTAAGAAAATTCACACATGAGAACAACTTCAAAGGTACAAAATTTAATAGCGAGATAATTATATCATTATTGTCACATCTATTTTGATGTGCTTGGTGAATACATCTTTCACCATTACCTGTGTCCTATGACCTCTTGGGAATGTCCTCCAAGTTACTATTTCATCATTACCATTACTCATGATATGCGTACTTGTCCTATTTTCATATGGGCATAGTTATGTTAAGTAGCCAGCTCTGTTGTGTTCATCGCAATGCACTAGACATGGCCATATTTTGTTTTTGATGTTTTGAAAAAGTTTGAATATGTCTACAATCTACTAAAGTTTCGAAAAGTAAGGGAATTGTGCGTCATGTCAATTAAATTCAATGAAGTCTTTGTCCTTTGATTAATTTCCAATTTCCCTTGTTGGATGTCATTCTCCTCACATCCATGCTCCAGAAGTAAAATTATTTTCCCTTGGGTGCCTCATGTAGCTTTAAAAGCACCAGTATATCCTGTTTTGAAAAAATATGACCTTCGTTTGTGCATTAAAATAATTCATTTTCCATCCTTGAAAAATCCTATATATACCATTCTAAAATGTGAGAAGTTTTTCCCTCTTGGGATTTACGTGCATATTCTTTTGCATTTTTCCCATTTCAAACGCCCCTTATTCCTTTTATTTCCCTTTAGATGCTCCTCAAATCCTAACTTCTATATCCTTATACTTATAAATTTTCATTCCCTTTCCCTTTAAATTTGAAAACATATAATAATACCAATGTCCCTTTTATTAAATTCATTTCATTTTGTACCCTTTTAGTTCCACTTGTCCTTTATGAAATTCCAAAATAAAAGGAGAAGTCAAAATGCAAATTATTAAACCAGTCCACTTTTCCCTCATACTATTTTTCTAAAACTCCCCTTATTCCAAATATTTTCCCTAACCCCCCTCCTCACACCCTTTTGCTTATTAACCCTTTCCCCATTGTTTCCAAAGTAAAAAAATCCCCCCCCCCCCGCCTCCCCTTTTACGCCTTTGTTTTTCAAAAGATATTTTTTTCATGATATTCATTAAGAATCAAAGAGCAATGTATATACGTTGCTTGTCAATAAGTTTCCAACTATCAAAATCATCAAAAAATTTCAGAGAGACTTACAAAACGGTCTCAAGACCTAAGAGTTGAATTTGTGAACCATTGATCTACATGCAAATGAGAGAAATTGCGAAGTAGGATTATGCAGTGGAATATCAAGAACAATGTACATTGAACAAGACAAATTTGAGACAAATATGATAATAAATTATCAATGAATTACAACATTAATATTCATTAATTTAGCAGTAATACAACAGTGTTACAATAAGGAGAAATTGAATCATGTGGATAGGATTCAAATCTACCAGCACAATCTCACTAAATATCTAACTAGGAGTGTCTAAATGACTGCGTGGGAGTCACAAGTCTAAATCTTGATGTCTAAATCATTCTCACAATCAATTAAAATAGTTGAACTAGTTAAATTGATGAGTTAGGTGGAAAAAGGTGCCACGTCCCCATGCAACCATGCAAAATTGGTGCTAGACTGACTCAGAGTGATATAAATAAATGTAACTATAGTTTGACTTAGCATAATTTCTTTCCTACCACAACCAACTGATGGAGGATGTTGGTGGAACTCAGAGTGGTCTCCTATAATGTAGGTATTGGTCTCATAGGAACTTAAACTCATGCATGACCATACAGTAAGTCGAGGTTAACTTATGTATTTGTTCCCCAAACTATAGTACAGTAATAATTCCCCCTAATACAGGAAATATTATCAAATATACTACATATGGACAATGGAGGATTATATAATCCTAACACCCCCTTAATCCTAAATTGGACAACTTTGGGCCTTGGCCTTGTCAACTAGGACAAAAGTCACCCATACAATCTAAATGACTTAATAAAATAAGGAAAATGGGGAAAACCTCATGGGAACCTCCCCCCCCTCAAAATAAGCAAGACTCGGGAACAATGAATCTAGCCTTTACACCGAGAAGAGATCTGAGAAAGACAAATCTATTTTTTGTGAAGGACTTGGTAAATATACTTGCAATTTTCTCTTATGTAGGGAAGTAATGCAATGTGATATTTTTGTCATGCTCTAGTTCTCGTTTATAATGCATGTGAACCTCAATGTGCTTTGTCTACTGCTTCTAAACTGGGTCACTGGATATCTTTATGGTACTTTGGTTTTCACAGTATATGTTTGTTGAAGGTGAAGTGTGAATCTCAAATTCTTTCAAGATGCCATGCATTCAAAATTACTGAATGGTTCCATTTACGCCCCCCCTATACCATGCTTATGTTGAAGAGAGTGCAAGTTTTGCTTACTTCTTGGTGGACCAACAAATTGACCCATATCCCAACATAAACACAAATATTGAACTGGGTTTTCTATCATTCCCATCTCTAGCCCAATATCAATTTGTGAAGCCTATGAGTTGTACACCCCCTGCATAATGGATCCCATAATCTCTAGTACACTACACATAGTCCAAGATATGCTTTACTTCCTTCCAGTGCAGCTCATGTGGCTCCTACATGTATCTAGAAGTAGCACTCACAACATAGGATATGTCTTGTCTCGAATGTGTGAGGTATAGAAGGATCCCAATGAGCTATCTGAAAAGAGTGTTGTCTACCAATGGTGTAGAACCACCTTCTTCTAGCCTGATGCGAGATAGGAAGGGAAAAGGGGCTTCTTTACAGTCTTCCATGTGGAATATCCTAAGCATGTCTAATGAGTATCTATACTGTGAGATCATGATTCCCAAAGTATTTTGACTTACTTTGACATTAATGAAATGTATTAACAATCCAAGATCAAACATAGTTAGTGCTTTGTTTAGAGTTGACTTGATTCTTCTCATCTAGCAGCAGAGCTTCTAGTAATGAGCAAGTCATCCACATATAACACAATCAATAGAAAGGATCCCTCTTTCTTTTGCATGCAAACATTGCAATATGATTTCAATATTTCAAATCTATGTGACATGAGGAAGGCATCCATTTTGGAATACCATGCCCTTGGGGATTTTTTGAGCCCATAGAGTGATTTCTTCAATTTACAAACTAAGGATGAATCCTTAATGTACCCCTTAGGTTATTTCTTGTAAATATCCTCCTTCAAGTCACAATGGAAAAAGGAAATTTTTACATCCATTTTATGTACCTCCCACCTTTTTGAAGCTGCAACTACCAAGACAAGTCTGATGGAACCCATTCTTGCTAGTGGAGTGAATGTCTCATTATAGTCCAATATTTGAACTTGTGAGTATCCTTTTTCCACCAATCAATCCTAGTACATATCCAACTGCTTTAATGAGTGTTTGGGACCATTTAGGCTGTTGAGATGAAATAGATGTTAGATATAGATCTAGATCCTTATGAGGTGTAAGCTCAATATCAAGATCATGATGATCTTCCTCTTCATCTGAATCTAAATTTGAAATATTAGACAATAAATATGTATCTGCAAACAGAAGTAGAGTTTTGATACCTTTATTTGCTTCGAATAGAAATTTTGGTTGTACTAGATTCAAGTATGGCATGAAATGTGAGAATACATTGATTTGGAGGCATGGTCTGCAACACCTTTCACTATAATATTCCTAGTTGAGATGGAGGCATGGTCTACAAAACCTTTCGCTATAATATTCCTAGTTGAGATATTTTTTATCTTTACTAAGTTAAGGAAAAATACCACTTTCTTTGGTGATCCAATGTGAGTCATCACGTATACATATAACAAATTTGTTGCAAGGGAGGGAACACAGAGTACATTTCATAACTCTCCATGCCTGATTTTAATAGAACCTCTTCCTACTGCTGGGATCTAAGAGTCATTACCCATATGAATACTAGGCCCTCCTGAGATATTGAAAGTGGTGAAGGATTCCTTGGAGTAAACCATGTGGTTGGATGCTACAACATCTATCAAGTAAGAATTCAATCGAGAGAGGATTTCCTTCAAGGCATGGCACCTCTCGTGATGTTTTATCAGTTGTCCAACATCAAACTTCTTTACTCTTTGTGGAAGTGCAATATTGTTTTGTTCGAGGAGTGCTAATAGTTGGTTGATTGTCTTATTCATGCACAGAATCTCTATATGAGATCCTCTGATATATTATGGACACTTAGTATTCTCAAATTTATTCTTTTTCTTGGAACCCAAGGCTCCATCGAAAGATATATGATTATCCTTTGGGTTCGAATCAGTGTATTTGGTTTCCTTCCCTTTGTGCTTCCCTATTTATTTAACATTGTTTGAATGTGTCATCAAAAATGCTTGTTTCATGGAGGTTTGAATCACTCCCATTTCAACCAATTTACCTCTCTCTTCTATTAAGGACTCAACAAAAGCATATAGAGAAGCCATCTTCTAATTCAGGATGGAAACTCTTCCAGAATGGGATGTAGAGATAAATAATGAGTACTCATATCTAATATTTCTCTGTAGAGACAACACAAGCTGCTCATCTTTCCTCTCCAATCCACATTGTTTGCATTGTAGTACTAGTGACTTGTATTTTTTAAATAAATGCTGAATATATTAAAAACTGTTGGGATGTAGAGAAATGAGCTCATTCTCAAATATGTGCCCTCAAATATCATGTTGTTTTCCAAACAAAGATTAAATATTCTTCCAACATTCCTTCGAATTCCTTACTCCCTCAAGATGGAACAAAAGGTCCTAGGATATATGAGTGCACATGAGGTCGAAGGACTCATCAAGTGGATTCAAAAATTTGTTCTTCTCAACATGTTGTTGGGGCTTAGTTTCTCTACCCATTCTCATATTATACATGCCAATATTGCATAGGGACACCTACATATATTCCCTCCAATCAATGTAGTTGAAGGGTGTAAGGATTCAGTGTACGAGAGCTGAGCAATCCTTTTTTATGTATGTTGAACAGTCAATTCCTCAAGAAACTATGTATATACCTAAAAAAGCACTGCAAAAACTAGATTCAATTTGAAATCATGTAATTTTCAATCCTTTCCACCTTGACATGTACGCTTTCTCAAAGTTAATCACACCTAGATAGACTTTTCTAAATAGAATTCAGAGGAATCAAGGCTATCATTCCAATATTTATGTGGAAACTCAGCCGCTTCCTGTCTACATTGAAGATCAGATAAGACTTGATGCTAACCTAAACAAGGCTATGATTCGATGTTGAATTTGTGAACAATTGATCTACAGGAAAATTATACCAATTGTGAAGTAGGATTATGCAGTGGAATATCAAGAACAATGTACACAAAACAAGACAAATTTGAGACAAATCTAATAAGAATTTATTGGTTAATTACAATAGTAATGTTCACTCATTCAATAGTAATACAACAGTGTTACAATAAGGATAATTTGAATCATGTGGATAGGACCTAAATATACTAACTCAATCTGACTTAATAGCTAACTAGGAGTGTCTAAATCACTGCATGGGAGCCACTAGTATAACTCTTGATTTCTAAATCAGTCTGAAAATCAGTTAAACTAGTTAAACCAGTTAGACTGATGAGGTAGGTGGATAAAGGCGCCACTTTCCTATACAATCAAGCAAAACTAGTGCCATACTGACCAACAATGATCTAACTAAATGTAACTGGAGGTTGAATGAAAATAACTGCTTACCTACCACAACCAACTAATGGAGGTTGTTAGTGGCACTTAGAGTGGTATCCTATAATGTAGAGATTATTTTTAGAGGCACATAAACTCATGGATGAACATGCAGTAAGTGGAATTTAACCTCTATATGTGTTTCCCACACTCTAGTACAGTAATAATCCCCCCCTAATCTAGGTAATATGATCAAATAGACTATATATGGAGAAGGGAGGATTATATAATCCTAACGCTAAGAAAAAAAATCCAAAACAATTCTTTCAAAACATTCAAGAGTTCCTGTATTTTCATACTCCCTTGCATAAAAGACTAATTTTATACCAAACATGACTCCAATTTAATCTTGCAGATTTGAACCTTCCATTAAGATCTTTTCATCTCACATTTCTTTGAAAGACAAAGTTCTGAAAACCTCATTAACTACAACTTTTGACAGTTTGTGAGCTTCCCTGTTATATTTTCTTGAAATATGCATAAATGATAACTAGTTGAAAGAAGATATCAACGATTTCTTCCTCTTGCACTAGTTTTGAAGAAGGTTAACCTAAAGATGGAAGTTCCCTTTTTCCCATTCAATAATGATTTTTTAATCTGCATAAATAGAAAAGGAATCCTTACTACATTTTTTAGCAAGAAATAAAACTCCCCAAAGACCAAGTAGTTCAAATTTTGTGTTACTTCATTGTCCTCCACCCATCCACAAACTAAACCAATGAGATTTAGTAAGTTTGACCATGATCCCACTACCACATAACCCATTCATCGAAGAGACATAAAAAAGAAACCTGACAAATGTTGTAAAATAGACCTGTAGATATGTTTATGCTTCTGAGTATTCCTAATTTCTTCAAATTCTTTCAAAACAGATATACTTTTAATAGTTCAATAACTGAAAGAAGAAATAATATTTTCAAAAATATTTTTGTTTCTAACCTTTTGAATGTTCTAGAAAATGAAAATTGGTAGGAGTCTAAACCTTTTTCCTTTTTGTAACGTCCTCATACCCCATAATGCGGATAATTTAAAAAAAAATATTCAAGAACCCTTGGTCTCCTTTCGAAACACTAGGCATGGACGTTAACACACTTTTAAATAGTCATTATTAGGATTAGAACAATTTTAATAGTCGTTCTTCCCTTGACATATTCTTTATGTGACCAAAAAGACCTTTTTCTGCACTAAACCTATCCTTTCCACACTTTTCCCTCCGCACTCTCCTTTCCTCCTTTTTGATGTGGAATCTAGGAAACAAGAGCACAATGTGTGATGAAGGTATTCAAATTGCATTCTTCCTTCATCCTTCTTCCCTTCCACATTCCGCCTTCGGAACTTGAAAGTTAGAAAAACATATTCTCAATGGAATCCTTCAACCACGGTTCCTCCTTCTGCCTTCTGTCCTCCTACCTTCCACCTTCTGAACTTGAAATTCAAAAAACATGTCATTCAATGAAGTCCTTCATCCACGGTTCCTCCTTCCACCTTCTTCCCTTTATCCTTCCTCCTTCGAAACTCAGAATTTAGAAACATAACCTTTTGACGGGATTACTCAGCCACATTCCACCTTCTTGCTTCCTCCTTTCCACCATCTAGTGTGGAGCTCAGGAATTAGAATACTAACAAACGAAGAAAACCTTTATCATTTGTTTTGCATTCCACAGTTTACCTTTCTACCCTCTAGTGTGGAACTCAAGAATCAAAAACTATTCAAATGATGGAAACCTTTATACATGGTTCTGCCTTCCACATTTCACCTTTCCACCCTCCCATGTAGAACTCAGGAATCAGAAAAATCAACTTTTGACCTTAGCCTTTTTCTGCACTTCTGAATTCTGCTTTCCGACCTTAGACTTCAGAAATCAGAAAGTTAACCTTGGCCTTAGAACTTTTGTGCACCTTTCTTCTTCTGCCCTCCACCTCTAGCAGGCGGATCCCAGGGTGTCGAAAACCCACATTCTTCCTTGTTCAACTGCTATTTTTTTATTTCCACCTTCCTTCGTTCCTAGGTGGATTTCAATGGGTGTTAACATTAAGTCAAATGCACTCTGACTTTGTAACAGAATTCTATCCTCCATGAACTTAGGAAAAAATAGATTGAAACATACAAGGCATAAAAAAATCAAATGCATGGACATTCATTCAATGGTAGCCTCTACTTTGACTCATTCATAAGAATTCAACACAATCATTTCATTCAAAAGAAAATACATTGCAAAAATAACACAATAGAGAATACTTATCTTGAATAATGAAGTTGTCCCACAACTAGCTATGTCACTTAATGTTCCACTTAACCATAGGCTAGTGTTTTCATTAATCTCTCACCACCACTACCACCCCTGAGCTGGGCATGATTTCTACACAGAACTAGTGAACAACAGACTCACACACAACCAGATCAACTTACACACAGTCAAACCAACCTTTAGTTGGGTATATCAGACTGTCCAACCAAGCCAATATCCAATTGGGTTTCAGAGGCTACAGGCATACAAGGAAAACATATGGGTTTCACAGGCTATATGGGTAAGCCATCTCACAGCTGGTTTTCACAAAATACACATAGTCAAGACAACTTTCACAATAAGGATTATTCAAGCCATCTCAGTGTTGGGTTTCACAGGCTAATCAACGAAGACAAAATTCATAGTTGGGTTTCATAGGTTGTCTATCCAAGGGTTAGATATATGGCCAACACCCATCAAAGCCCATTCAAACCATCCTGTAGTTGGTTTTATCGAACTACTAAAGCAATGAATCACACCTAATCAAATACTCACCAAGCCTTATCCAACCAACTAATAGTTGGGATTATCAAGCTACTAAGGCAGTGGGGAGGCAGAATTTCTAAGCTAGTGAGCTCAAGCACAGAGATATAAACACCTAAACCATATCTATCCAACTTGGCATTCCACAATACCTACACAACCAACAGAAGGAAGTATTCCCTTCACTACTACAAAGTTCCATGAGGATATACCTTCCCTTCCAGTGCTCCTCAGGGTGTGCAGAAAGGATTTTCCAGCCCCTTTTGATCTATATGTGAGGTTCCTCTATTCATTAGGTTTATCAGCCAATTTTGGGCCTCTTCCCGTCCTAAGTATTCATACCAAAATAGGGATGCACATCACAGGAACCCACAAGGAAACATAGCCACATAGGCTTCACTCTGTAACATAGAGAAAGAGGGTTCGCATACCCCTATGTAACATAATGTAGTTTAGGATAACACTATAATCCCACGAACAAGGTTCGACAAAGGAGAATACTTGCAAATATGTGTAGCAACAATATACTAAGTTAGAACATTGTAACACAACAACGAGGGTTTCACACACTCTGTCACATAGAGAAAACACTGCAGAGAAACTCCTTTTGTGACTCATGGTAGTGAACCACACTGCACAACCATGACATAAACCTTCTCTATGACTTCGGAGAGTGAAAAATGCATAATCATGAATGAATGAATGGTTTGAATGAACACAACATTTAGATCAAGACCAGTTTGACAGACTGGGCATGTAATTTCAGGGTTTTACTTGCTTCAAAAGAAAAAAAGAGTCTTCTGCAGCTACATGCTTGCTTAGTCATGAAATCGATTGCCATTCCTTGCTTTTCCCAAAGCATTAACTTCCTCAACCAAGTTTCTCCAAGAAAATCGAATGCATGAGCACAGGGACGAACCAGGGTGGACGGGTCAAAGAACAACAAAACTTGGACCATATCCACTGTTGAGATCGACCATCAAAACAAATCGACGGCGCATAGCTATTTCACTGATTGAACTTGCGTGACTAAAAAAATTTGATGGATGCGGAATTTTTATCAAATTTGCCTCCTCACTTTTGAATTCCACCATTGATCTGGCAAAGACACAGATCCAATGGTGCACACTCATTTCGCTGATTCAACTAGCAAGTTGTTTAACATTAGCTAGAGGGCACATAATTTCTATCCAAAAGGATTTAATCCATCTCGCGTCCACCTAGGTGACTTGGAATACAAATCGATGAAGTTTTATCTACTGATTAGACTGGGTTTTGTGAGGATTGAACTCACAATCCCTCACCTGGCATCAGCCTGGTTAACTCCCTCCCTTATACTTATGGAATCATGACCCCATCTCTTTCATGTTGTAGTGCATAGCCAGCTATGGTATTTTATTAATTGTGTATTTATATGATTACTTCAAAATGTGTTGTTCCTGACCAACACTATCACCATAGGCATCAACCTTGATCACCCATACAAAAAATACCAAATCAATGGCAAGGACTTGGAATTCAATTCCATACCATGATCTAAATACAATATACACATCATGTATAATTCAACACCATAGGGTCAAAATTGGGGCACACATTCCCCTCCCCCTTGGGGTCAAAACCAAGGTATTACATTCCCCTCCCCCTTACAATGGCACTGTTCTGGCTTTACAAAATTGAACAAAAATGGGTGTGCTAATCGCATAGCATCCTCCAAGTCCCATGTGTCCTCATTAGGACTGTGGTGCTTCCACTACACCTTCACCTGTCTAATGGCACGATCTAAAACTCTTCCTTGGCTTCCATTATGTGGTTGTCTTTCATAATAAATTCTCCAAGTCCTTGATTGCATGCATGAATACACACCACAAGTCTCTTTCTGGATCTTGGAGAATCCTTCTCCCGAGCTTGGAACATTTCCAATGTATTTGGAAACCAGCAATACCATATATACACATCATGTACAATTCAACACCACACAGTCAAAAAACCAAGGAACACATTCCCCTCCCCCTTGGGGTCAAAACCGTGATATTACATTCCCCTCCCCCTTACAACAGCATTGTCCTCAGTGCTTTACAAAATTGAACAAAAATGGGCATGCCAATCGCATATCATCCTCTAGGTCCCATGTGGCCTTATGAGGACCATGGTACTTTCAGTGCGCCTTCACTTGTCTAATGGCACGATTTGGAACTCTTCATCAAGTTCAAATACGTGGTTGTCTTGCATAATAACTCCTCCAAGTCCTTGATTGCATGCATCAGTACACACAACAAGTCTCTTTCTGGATCTTGTAGGATCCTTCTCCCTAGCTTGGAACATTTCCAATGTATTTGGAAACCAACAATACCTATGCTCAAGATCCAAGAAATGAGTCAATTTTCATGTCAGATTTAGTCTCATAGGATTCATTCCTTAACAGGATTTTCAAAATCATAGATAAGTCACGTGCACATGTATATTTACATAAAATCAACAAGAAGTTGCCAAGTAAACCAAATACTTATATGCATTAATATCTCCTTTTGGCTCCACAGGTATCCATTTTTGTCTTTATACAACCATGGTACCCACAATACCTACCCCACCAAACATAAGGATGGTACCTCTTCTCTGCTATACAGTCCTTTGAGTGTGCCCACTCCTTCATATGCTCTCTAAGGCGTGCAATGAAAGGTAACCAAGTTTTTGTAAGCCTTGGATCACCTGCAAAAATACTTCTCAGTTGATATCTGACAGCCCTGCTATAGAGCCTAACGGCTCTATGGGTGCTCAATGGAAGCTCTGGCTTAGGATCCTATCACCTCTTCTAGGTGCTCACCAAGCTTAGGTGCTTCCTTTCCAGACACCATGATGAATTAATTCACATGTGAAATTCATTCCTATAGGATTCATTCTTTAACAATATTTTCAAAATGATAGTTGAATCATATGCACATGTGTATTTAGAGAAAATCAACAAAAGAAATAGTTAAGTAAACCAAATACTTATTTGCATAAGCATCTCTCAACCGAGTTCTGGTAGCCTCACTTCAAAGCCTAACATTAGCGGAATTTTGAGGTATAAAATGGGCCTCATACGAGATATAATAAAATAATATGAGTTAGTAATTTTGTGGGGAAGGTTTATCTACAACTCACCTCTTGCACTTCAATTTATGTAACTATCGTTGAGTTAAATTGAAAAGATGTCTAAAAATAAAAATAAGAAATAAATATCTTTGATATGACTGAAATATAAGTACTTCAGTACATAGATGTACTAAAAGAAAGTACTAATAAATAAAATAAAGAAAAATACTTTAATTACGAATTCTAAACTTAAGTTAAAGTTTATATATATGTGTGTGTGTGTGTGTGTAAAACCCAATATATAT
>LPNX010553473.1:52803-72797 GCA_001517045.1 Pseudotsuga menziesii
AAAAGTTAAATCTACACACATTTAAAATTTATATCAACATTTATTTATGATAAATATATAAATTAATAAATTATTTATTTATAACAATATTACAATCTATTCTTCTATATCCAATATATATATATATATATATATATAATACATACACATAAATTAAAACGTGAATAATATCCTCATAACTTATTTAATAATTTATATAAATTTAGTGCTACCACATATTCATCATACGAAATACTCACGTATAAATGAAAATTTGAATCATTTCGTTTGAATGAGTCATATTTTTATTATTATATAATATATTATATAATAATACTATGAAGTACTACATATTTATTATATGAAGTACGTAATTACATCCATATTCATTATATGAAGTACGCAACTCATAAAGCTTTGACTTTAAGTTTAATTTTTTGTTTTTAATAATAGGTTTTATATTAAAATATTTATTATATATGAAATCATTTTAAAGTATTTTATTTTATAAGTACTTAAAAGTACTAAGCATATAAATATTATATTCAAAAGTAATGTATGACCATTTTCTGCATTATGAGTATAGTAAACTATGGGTTTACATTCACCATTTAGAAATTGACAAGTCCTTTTAACTCAAGCAATGCCACCTCAACTATAAGAGATGATGTCATTATTGGGAATGTGATTGGTCCTTTTAAAGTTGATTTTGATAGTACTTTTTTGGTTTGGAGGCCCATTTTAGACCTTAAAATTCCCTTAATGCACCTCTTTGGGTGCTCCATGGAAGCTTTGGATTAAGGGCCTAGCACCTATTCCAAGTTCTCACCAACCTCAGGCGCTTCCTTTCCAGACACAATAATACCTAGGGGTTATTCTCTTCACGTATCCCACACTCTCCTGATAGTCCCCTTATGCAGCGTGAATGGGTGTGGAAAGAAGTCTAGCCATATTTCTTACACCTCGGTGTCCGTAAAGATGCATGTCGGTGCCTAGCTAACCAGGGAGAGAAGCTATGTACCCAAGTACATCCTTTCGAGGAGCCATGTACTCCAAACACATCATTTTGATAATTCGTCTATCCCAAACACATCCTCTCAAGAAGCTATGTACTCCAAGTACACCCTTCCGAGAACTATTTACCCCAAGTACATCCTTCTAAGGAGCCATGTATCCCAAACATGTCCTAAGAAGCTATGTACTCCAATCGTGTATTTTCATCATCTCGCCTGCGTTACATACAAGCATGCAGCTCACATGGGATGTCATCATAAAAAATTTAATCGCATATTTTTAAATCTATTTCATGCATAAATGATTTTCCAAATATCAAACAATCAATTGAAACAAAATCTGAATTTACAATTATGTTTCCTACAAAACATTATATTTTTGCAACCATGAAGCCATCCTCATATTGCTTGGATTTTTCAAGTGGGAGCACTTATCCCCTACTTACACATGCTTCCCAAAACCTAGACATCCACATATAACATGTCATCTTGACACCATTTTAAATCAACAAAACAATCAATAACATTCAACGGGAAAATTTTGAATTCTGAAATTTAAAAAGCTATTATGTTCAAATTTTAGATTTCAGTCATGAGATCCTTCTCATAGTGTTTGGCCTTTGTACATGGTAAATTCCTACCTTGGTTTCATCAAGTACAACCATACTGCCTTGTACAAGTTATTCTACCTGCAGTCTTCAGGAAGTTCTGATATGTATGTACATACACACGAGGGACACCTCCTCATGGAACTACAAGTTTGCATGTAGGCCTCCTCCATATATACATATACTCAAATTTACATGCAAAATCTCCTTTAATGTACCTCCTCTAATTAATGCTGCAAGTCCCATAAAAGATCTTACATTCTTCACTTTTCTCAACTTTGCATACAACTTATGGTCCCTAAGCAATTGCAATGTCAATATCAAATGTTCTTCATGTTCTTCCTCATATTTACAATAAATAAGAATGTCATCAAGAAAAAAAAGAAGAAACTTGTCCACATACTTGTCGAATACACTATTCATAAGGCACATAAATGTAACTGGTGTATTTGTGAGACCAAATGGTACCACTACAAACTCATAGTGTCCATACCTTGTTCTAAAGGTTTTCATATGAATATATTCATCCTTGAGTCTTACCTGTTGGTAACCAAACATCAAGTCAATCTTGGAAAATACCTTTTCTCCTCTCATTCGATCAAAGAGGTCATCAATCCTAGGAAAACGGTATTTATTCTTCACAATGACTTTGTTCAGTTGTCAGTAATCAATACACAACCTGAGTGTACCATCTTTATTTTTCACAAACAGAACTGGTTCTCCCTAAGGAGACACACTAGGCATGATGTACTTCTTTTCCAACATGTCTTGCAGTTGCATCTTTAGCTCTAGTAATTCTGGTGTGCACAACTTCCAGGGTGTCCTAGACGTTGGTGCTACTCCTGAAACAAGTTTAATTGTGAAATCGATGTCCCTCTTTGGATGAATCCTTGGAAGTTTATCAGGGAAAACATTCTTGAATTCTTGCAACACATGAAAGTCCCCCAACCTAGGAATTTCATTCTCTGTTTCCTCCAAAACATGAGTTGCATACAATCTACCACCTTTCCCACAAAACTTCTTCAGCTGCATTGTTAAAGCCTTCCTAATAGAAATCACTTTTGGAATGCCTCTTACAACCACTGGTTTTCCTTCTTAATTTGGGAATTCAAATCTCTTGTTGTAGAAGGAATGTTTAACCCTATGAACTTCTAAACAATCCATTCCATGAGTATATCATATGAACTAAGTGGTAGAATATTTAGATCTGCATGAGTGAATAGACCATCCATATCCAATGGACATCTTTCTACCACCTCACTGACTTTCCTCTTGGTTCCAGTGGCTAGTTGGACTAACCATGATTTTCTACGCCTTGATTTCTTCAAAGCACAAATATCCATAAGTATAGGGGTGATATAGTTGTGAGTGAATCCAGGGTCAATCAAAACAAAAAAAGAAACAGACTAGTCAGCAATCTTACCATCAAATTCAACCACAATTGATCGATGATATTCGTGGTGGTCCTATAATGCTACATAAAATCTAGGAAAGATCCATGCTTCCTAACTGATAGTTTCAAGTCCTTGGGTGTTGTGAGCTTGACTTTCATTCCCACTCTGATTTGGAAAGTACTTAATCATACGGTATCCTCCACGTCCCCAGCATTGGAGTGGTTTCCTTGGATTGTCTCCCATCCTTCTAGTTGGCTTAATCACGGCTTGTGATGGATTCCTTTGTTTCTTTCGGAAGTGAGAAGGTTTGAAACATTTCTTCCTTGGGTCAAGCTTGACATTCTTCTTGCAAGAATTTCTCCTACTCCCTTCTGTATTTGTTTTCTTATGCCCAGAGTTTATCTACCTTTGTAGGTCTATCAAACCATGTAGCATGGATTCTGTCAACTGATTTTTCTCTATCATAGCCTTGATAATCCTTTCATTTTCCTTTTTGCAACATTGAAACTCCACCCTCACGCTCCTTAGGGTAGCTGCAATATCTAGGGAAGTTTCCTGATTTCTCTTCCCATCAAATGTTGTTTCATCATTCTAGACCTGGATATTTTCCCCCACAGCATCTGCCTCGAGCTTGTAGGGATCCTGTGCATCACTCATGATGTTAATATTCTTGGCGTTGATCCTCTTGGTCAAACCAAGACCAAATTTTCAATATTCACTATGGCTATGCAAACTTTGTTAATAACATCACTTGTTAGCTACATAATAGTTTCATATTTAAAAACCATTTACTTAGTGTCACCTTGCCCATCTAGTCTTAATTTTGTAACCAACAACTATCTTAACTCTTGAATTTGGCCCATTTGGTCCCTAGTGTTGTAACCAACATCTTTGATACCAATCTGTAATGTCCCCATACCCCATAATGAAGATAATTTAAAAATTTTGCTTCAAGAATCCTTGTTCTCCTTTCAAAACATAGGGAATGGATGTTAACACACTCTTCAATAGTCATTATTAGGATTATTCCCACTGTAATATCCATTCCACCTTTGATAAATCCTTTTGGTGACTAGAAATACATTTTCCGCATTGAACCTATCCTTTCCCCAATCTACCCTCTGTACTGCACTTTCTACCTTCTCGTTCCGCAATCTGGGAACCGAGAGCACAATGTTGTTAGATTTTTATCATTAAAGCTAGCATGCACCCCTTTATATCTTGAGAGAGCTACTTCTTTCTCACTCATGCACCCCAATGAGTGAGTGTGTGTGTGATAAATAGAGAGGCTCACTCTCTATTTATATTCTTTCGTTCACTTGATGTTCACTTTAACATGTCGGCCCAACTTATCAATTACTTACTAGAGCTGACATCTCTAGGAGAGTCTAATAACCTTAGTGCCCCACAACTGTGGGGACTTTTCCCTCTGATCAACAAGGAGGGTTAATTTTGACACAACTGTGGGGACTATTGCCCCGACTTACAATGGAGGGTTAACCTCAATGAATTTACATGACTTGTTACATTATTGGATCTCCCGATCAGAACATGAGAGCATGACATGACTCAATTACATTACAGATACTTCCCAGAATAAACATCGAGGTACAATATATAAGTGAATACATTCCGAAGTTACAAATACATCAACACTCCCTCTTAACTAGGAAGATATTCTCTCGACACAATTTATCAGCACAAGTCTTCTTCTCTGTATCGTCTGGATCATCATCAAGTCATCTTCATCTTCAAGCCATATTCATCTTCAAGTCATCTTCATTGTCAAGTCATCTTCATCACCAAGTCATCTTCATCAAGTATGGATCATCACTAGATCTAGAGCAGTACTGGATCATCATCGATTCTGGATCATCACTTGATCTGGATCGTCACTGCTGGATCATGATTAATTCTGGATCATCACTTGATCTGGATCGTCACTACTGGATCACCATCAAGTCTGGATCATCACTTGATCTATATCGTCACTGCTGGATCATCATCAAGTCTCGATCATCACTAGATCCGGATCGTCATTGCTGGATCATCATCAAGTCTAGATCATCACTTGATCTAGATCATCATCAAAGTTGGATCATCACTGAATCATCATAATCATTACTGCTTCTGCTATCTCAATCAAATGGTGCTATCTCTTCATTCTTCTTGTCATAGGAAGTTCTACAAAGCCAACCCTTTTTCATGCTGGTTGTAGGCCTACCCTTCATGTAGGTCTTCAATGCTTATATCTAACCCTAAGTCAGAATGGCCCTCCCAGCTCTTACATCTAACCTCATCTTGTCAGAAAGGCATGCCCAACACTCACATCTGACCTCATTTTTTCAAAAAGGCCCAGCACTCACATCTGACCATGTGTAAAAACATCACACCAGAATGTCTCAGCACTTATATCCGACCTCATCTTGTTGGAAAGGCTCTGCACTTACATCCGACCTCATTTTGTCAGAAAGGCTCTGCACTTACATCCAACCTCATCTTGTCAAAAAGGATCTGTAATTACATTCGACCATGTTTGAAAACATCGCATCGAAAGGGCTCTTAGTCCCAGACTAAGGATTCTTGGTAACTAACTAGGTGCCTCCATTCTCCTAGAGAATGGCATCATCCCTCAATCACATCAGAATGGCCATGCACTCACATCTGATAATGTAAGACTACATCCCACAGTCATATTAAAATGGCCCTCAGTCCCAGACTGAGTATTCCTGGTAACTGACCAAGTGCCTCCATTCCAAGAATGGGATTCAACAATTATATCTGATCACGTAGGAACCAATCCTATAGTCACATCAGAATGGCTCAGCACTCACATCTGACCTGGAAGGAACCAAATCCTCTCACCATAACAGAATGGCTCAGCCCTTACACATGACCATGGAAGGAACCTAATCCTCTCACCATGTCAGAATGGCTCTAGGTCTCATCATTTCTCCTTGGAGGGAACCTCGATCTAGAGAACACCAAGCTTCTCCCTGATGTACTCAAACTTCACTTTGGCCATTTCTAGCATAGAATGACATCAGGGATGATTACGTGGCAAGGATAACCTGAGGGCTTCGCCAGGACCAATTACATCCGAGGACAACCTACAGGGAAGTTTTACGTTTGAGCAACCTACAAGATTCTCTAGGATTTATGCTCAGACAACCTGTCCCATCAACTATGCTATAAATCCCTCTTTCAAGAGATCTCGATCTGGATCATTTCTCCTCTCTGCATCATACAAAAATGCAAGTCAGATCAACGAAATCAAATAGCAGTTTTCAAAAGAAACATACTACCTCCCAAATAGCAAGTGGCAACATCTTTTGCCTCAACTATACTCAATGCCATAAAGGACTCCATACTGCCAAACCAAGATATCACACTCGATCCCATACTCAACTGTACACTTCAAGTACCTCACTTCATGCTTTGCAACCATCAAGTGAACATGTCTCAATGTGTTCACAGCAAAGCAAATATCTGGTCTCGTATTTTTCAGGTAAATCATTTGACGATACATCATGGCATCAACCGACTCTGATGAAGCAACACTCAATAGCTTCAGGTTCGATGCCATAGGTTTAGTCATGTAGTCCATCATCCTGAACCTATTCAGTATCTCTACTGCATACTTCCCTTGTCCACACCTCCATGCATAGAACACAGTGCATCATCCCCAAGTCCTTTATCTCAAACTTGGAAACAAGTCTTCTTCTTGCAAATTTAATGAGTTCCTCTTTTCTGTCAAGAACAAGTCATTGACATATAACAAGAGCATCACTAGTCTTTGGCCTTCAACCTTGAAGCAAAGATTGGAATCCTCTTTACTCTCAATAAATCCTAGAGTCATCAGTAATCTGTCCATCCTATCATACCATATCGAAGCTCAGGATCTTCTGTAGTCACTTCGTCTAAAGCAGAGCATCATACTCCCTCTGTCTTTCGTACTCTATGCACTGGAACATTCTGTACCAGAGTGACAAGTAGCTTCCTCTACTACTAATATTCTATGTATCCATCTAGGGTCATTGGATACCAAGATCCTCTATCTTGAACCTTTTGAAAAGTTCTTCTCGCACCCATCTGTAAGCTTTTCATTCTCTATAGGCTTTCATCTTCAATCTTGTAGCAAAGGTTAATATCTTCCACAAGCTCATCATGTATGTGTTATCCCATGAGTGTCTTATGAGCTCGTACAAGGCCTTCTTTCATTTGCACACATGATTCTTCCTTTCATGTGTATTCAATAGTGGCTGCAAATGTCTCTTCGTAGTCTATGCCTTGTGCTACAAATCTTTCCTTGTATCCCATGATGTTTCACTCTACTGCATGATGGAACTATGAATTTCTATTCATGTATCGATACTGCATCCTAGACATCATTCTTCTTGAACTGGTCTTCCCTTTATTCTTGGTTACTTCTTCATATCTGGAAGGTTTTGCATCAATGATGTTGCTACATTCATCATATTATTCTTTATCTATCATCACTTGTTCTTCGGAACAAGTCTCATCCTTCTTTGCTTGTAGGTGATTGTACGTGATCTTTCCTACATGTCAAATGCATTTGTATGGTTAGAAACATTTCATAAGGCATATTCATAATGGAAAATTCTTATGCATAAATATATGATCATGCAACTATTTTATCCAATACAACATTTATCCATATCTCATGGAAACTTTCTAGATGCCTTCCATCTCTACCAGGACAACATTGAGATTGTGCATTTATCCAATATGTTAGCAAAGAGGTTTCATTCTAGATAAGTAGCAATGGATAGTTGTATAGCACCATGAGATACTTACCCATCACATGCATATTAGTAGTATAGTGTCATTAATGCAGACATTCTATCATGCATAATACATCAACTGAATATAAACAAATTGCATAACAAAAAACAATATCATGAAATGATAATTGAATACTTATCTTTATTTGTTTTGTGGGTAGACTCCTTCTTGAGTCTTTGGCTTCATCTTCTTCTTCATTCATAATAGCATCATTTATTATCCAAATGCTAAGATGGATAAGAGGTTCTTCAAGAGTTGAGTCCTTCGTATTCCTCGTCGCTTGAAGGATCTTATTTGGATGGTGAGAGCTTGATCTTCAGTTGCTCCCATCTTCTTTTCTCTTATTATGAGTCTAGCTTCTTCTTCTTCCCAGAGTCTATTGAAAGTAATCGCTTCATTCTGGCACACATTCCTTGAATGAATGAATGAATCCCATGATCCTGGGAGGCCATTCAAGGTGGCTATCACCACTTCTGCTTCAAGTTGTTCTTTGATTTTAGAGACCCTTGTAAAGTATGACTGTATGGTCTCTGCATTCTGGATCTTCACATTCTTCAACTGGTTTCTTAAGTTCATATTCTGATTTATGTTCTTCCCTTCAAATAGCTTGGTCAAGGAATCAAACATCTTCGGTGTCTTTAGGAAAGACACTTGTGGTACAACTTGATTCGTGATTGAATCAACAATGATCTTCTTGTGTAAGGCCTTTAGCCTCATCTCCCTCTAGAACTAGAACCTCTCTACTTATGTAGGTGTCCAGTTTATTTCTTCAGAGAGATCATATACTTGCAGGCTTGGAATTTGTCAACTTCACCAAGCTTGTCATCAAGCTGATGTGATAGATCACTTTGAAATGAGAACCTCAAATGAAAATAGCAAAAGATTAGATCTTACCAAGTCAAGGTGTTCGTCCTAGTTCCGGAGCTGGCTGATCTAGGGTTTGTCAGAGAAACCCTAATCTTCAAAACTTGGAATATTTCAGATCTGATTATATATAAAGATATATATATTCAATATGATCTGTCCAATGTACTCCTTTTTTTAAAACAGTGGAGGCAAGCTCCTAGAACAGGAAGCCCTAGTTTTCCAATTTCTTCTGCAAAAATGCCTGATACTGTTTCTGTGATATCTCTGCAATTACTGCTCCTCTCTGTCTGAAACTTCTGACTGAGGTATCCTTTCCTATCCCTATTCCAACACCATAGTTTTCATCAGAATTGGTTTCAGCAATTGGGACTTATGATCATTTTCCCAAGGTGTACTCTTACAGGACTGTTTAGAACAACAAAGTTGTACGGACTTCCACATGTCACGGTTTCATCTTCTGGACCTGAAACTTAGACCAAATAAATTACAGTCTGTACCCTTTTTGGTTCATCTTCATAAATTTCATTTGGACCTTTGTAGCCCAAGATATTGCAATTCGCCACAGGTGTCCTGTTTAAGGATGAATCGTGAAAGAGGCTGGAACCCTAACTTGGAGGAATCATATCTCCTAGAATATAGTGAATCTGAGTATGAATTCTGGACACATTGTAAATCAGTATTTTATATTCGTCCTATGAAAGTTTTAGCTCATGTACATTCTCCAATCCCGAGATATAGCGAATGTACCAAAATGTATCAGTTTTAGTATTTTAGGGTTTTTCAAGCTCAGGGTCAAACTAGGGTTTGACTTTATCGGAGTTACACCCAACCAAAAATATCAACCCAGGTCTCTAAAATTCAATTTTTATGAGGAGGGAAATCCTATACTGTGCTCACTCAAAAATTCCTCTTCTATAAGAAGCCCTAATTTCCCGCACCAAAAACTGAAAATGTCCGGAATCGAATTCTACTTCGACAGAAAGATGCACCCTTCAATGGAGAGTCATTCTAGCATACTTTTGCTAATGGATTGTGGAGAGAGACCCAAAAAGTAAGAATACCTAGATCCCGGAGCTGCACAATGTCTTCTTCTTAGGTTATCTCTAATACTATGTTATATTTTTATCATTCAAGCTAGCATTATCTTAGGATCTTAACTTAGAGAATAACATGCACGGCAATAAACACAAGAGACAAGAGACACAAAGAATTTTCCTTGGGTAAGCCATAAAGGAGAAAACCCTGCAACTTCCTCAGAGATGAATGAGAACCAATAGCATTAGTAAAACCCAAAAATAGAAATGATGATCTCTATAGCTTCTCTCTCTCTCACTTGAGAGAGCTACTTCTCCCTCATTCATGTGCCCCAATCAGTGAGTGTGTGTGCGATAAATAGAGAGGCTAACTCTCTATTTATATTATTTCATTCACTTGATGTCCACTTTAACATGTCGGCCCCACTTAACAATTACTTACTAGATATAACATCTCTAGGAGAGTCTAATAACCCTAGTGCCCCATAACTATGGGGACTTTGCCCTCTAATCAACAAGGAGGGTTAACCTTGACACAATTGTGGGGACTATTGCCCCAACTTACAATAGATGGTTAACCTCAATGACTTTACATGACTTGTTACATTATTGAATCTCTTGATCAGTACATCGGGGCATGACATGACTCAATTACATTACAAATACTTCCTGGAATAAACATCGGAGTACAATATACAAGTGAATACATTTTGAGGTTACATATACATCAACAAATGTGTGACATAGGTATTCAACTCATGTTCTGCCTTCCACCTTCTGCCCATCCTCCTTCTTCCTTCAGAACTCAGAAGTTGAAAAACATCTTCTTGACAGAATCCTTCAACCACGGTTCCACCTTCCGCCTTCTACCTTCAAAACTAGGAAGTCAAAAAATATGTCATTTGATAGAGTCCTTCAACCACGGTTCCTCCTTCCTCCTTTCGCCCTTTTGCCTTTCACCTTCAGAAATCATAATTCGGAAATATAGCCTTTCGACGAAATTACTCAGCCTCGTTTTTCCTTCCACCTTATTCCTTTTCTCCCTCTAGTGTGGAAATCGGGAATCAGAAGACTAACAAACGACGAAAACCTTTATCATCATTTTTTCCTTCCACATTCTTCCTTTCGGCCCTCCAGTGCGGAACTCAAGAATCACAAAATTATTCAAACGATTAAAAAATTTATCCATTGTTCTTCCTTCTGCATTTCTCCTTTCCGCCCTCTAGTGCAGAACTCAGGAATCAGAAAAGTTAACTTTCAACCTCGGACTTCAAAAATTGGAAAGTTAACCTTGGCCTTAGATATTTTCTGCACTTCTCAGCATCCTCGCTGCACCTCCTGCAGGCGGATCTCATTGTGTGGAAAACCAACACTCTACCTTATTCAACTTCTCTTTTCTAATTTCCTCCTTTTGCCTCTTACAGGCAGATTTCAAGGGGCAGAAATGCTAAGTTAGATGCACTCTGACTCCGTAACAGGCCTCTAGCGTCCATGAACTTAGGAAAAAATGCATTGAAACATACAAAGCATAAACACATGAAAATGTAGGGACATTCATTCAACATTAACCTCTAATTTGACTCATTCATAAGCATTCAACATAATCATTTCATTCACAAGCAAATACATTGCAAAAATAACACAACAGAGAATACTTAACTTGAATGATGAAGTTGTCCTGCAACTAGCTATGTTGCTACGACGTTCCACCCAACCCTAGGCTAGTGTTTTCATTAATCTTTCAACACCACTACCACCCCAAAGATGGGCATGATTTCGACAAGGAACTAGGGAACAACAGACTCACACACAGCTAGATAAAATTACACACAGTCAACCAAACCTTCAGTTGGGTATATCAGACTGTCCATCCAAGCCAATATCCAACAGGGTTTCACAGAATGTGGGAATACAATCCAAACAGATGGGTTTCATATGCTATGTAACCAATCCATCTCACAACTTGGTTTCACAGACTACACACAGTGAAGCAAACTTTCACAATAAGGACTAACCAAGCCATCGCATTACTGGGTTTCATAGGATAATCATCCAATCTAGCATTCACAATTGAGTTTCATAGGTTGTCTAGCCAAGGGTTACATACATGGACAACACACATCAAAACCCACTCAAACCATCCTACAGTTGGGTTTCTTAGACTTCTAAAGAAATTACTCACACTTGGTCAAATACTCACCAAGACTTGGCCAACCAACTAGAAGTTGGGCTAATCAGGATGCTAAGGAAGTGGGGAGGTAGAAATGCTATGGTAGTGAGCTCAACCATAGAGCTATGGACACCTACACCATATCTATCTAGCTTTGCATTGCACAATAGATACACACGCAGCACAAGGAAGTATTCCCTTCACTGCTGCACAGTTCCCTCATGACATACATTTCCTTCTAGTGCTCTTCAGGGTGTGTAGAAAGGATTTTCCATCCCTTCTTGATATTTCTGTGAGGTTCCTCTCTTCACTAGGTTTATCAGCCAATTTTGGGCCTCTTTCACTCCTAAATATTTAGACCAAAACAAGGATGCACATCACAACAATCCATAAGGAAACACAACCACACAAGATTCACTCTGTAACATAGAGAAACAGGGTTTGCATACCCCTATGTAACACAATGTAGTTTCGGATAACACTATAATCCTACAACTAGGGTTTGACAAAGGATAATACTTGCAGAGACATGTAGAAACACTCTTATAACTCATAACGTTGTAACATAGCAACCAAAGTTTCGCAGACTCTGTCACATAGAGAAAACACTGCAGAGAAACGCCTTCCACAACTCAGGGTAGTGAACCACACTGTACAACCATGAAATAAACCTTCTCTATGACTCTGGAGAGTTAACAATGCATAATCATGAATGAATGAATGGTTCGAATGACCACAACGTTCATATCAGGACCGGGTTGATAGACTAGACACACAATTTCAGGGTTTTACATGCTTCAGAAGCAAAAACAGGGCTTCTAAAACTTCATGCTTGCTCAGTCACGAAATCGACTGCCATGCCTTGCCCTGCCAAAGGAATTAAATGCCTCATCCAATTTCCTGCAAGAAAATTGAATGTGCAAGCATAGGGATGAACCAAGGTGGATGGGTTAAAGAACAAGAAACTTGGAACAGATCCACAGTTGAGATTGACCATCAAAACAGATCAACAACGCACATTGATTTCACTGATTGAACTTATGCAACTAAACAAAATTTTGATGTACGCAGATTTTTTATCAAATCCACCTCATCACTTTTGAAGTCCACTGTTGATCTGGTAGAGACACAGATCCAATAGTCTACACTCATTTCACTGATTCAGCTAACAAGTTTTTTAACATCAGCTAGTGTGCACGAAATTTCTATCCAAAAGGATTTAATTTGTCTCGCATCCTCCTGGGTGACTTGAACGACAAATCACCGAAGGTTTATTTGCTGATTAGACCGGGTTTTGTGAGGACTATACTCACAATCCCTCACCTGGAATCAGTCTATTTAACTCCCTCCCTATTCCTTGTGAAATTATGGCCCCATCTCTTTCACGTTGTAGTGCATAGCTAGTTGTGTTATTTTGTTAATTGTGTATTTAGATGATAACTTCAAAATGTGTTGTTCCTAACCAACACTATCACCATAGGCATCAACCTTGATCACCCATACACAAAACACCAAATCAATGACAGGGCCTTGGCCTTGAGCTCCATACCATGATCTGAATACAATATGTACACATCATGTACAATTCAACACCATAAGGTCAAAACAAGGGGTGCACATTCCCCTCCCCCTTGGGGTCAAAACCAGGGTATAACACTTTTGCATGCCAAGCCTTAAAACTATCTACCAAATAGCTTCCTTCCCATTCTAAGTTCATTGTAAGGTCCCCAATTGTATACGCCCAAACAAACTTGTTGAAGTCACCATCAATGAAAAGGTGACTAGCTGATTCTTCCTCCTTTATACAGAGTGGCGTAAACCCAAGTCCAACACAACCTCTCTTCCTCAAATTCTGTTAGGTCAAAATTTTATTTTCCATAAAAAGCCAAAAGTAACATTTGACTTTTGAAGCGAGTCTCTAATTCAACAGTTTTGACTTCCACCATTTAAATTTACCAAAGGACATAGTATGCACAATTGTCGAATAAGCTTCTTTTGTTGTAAAGTGACTAATTACTTTGTTCCAGGACCAAGATATTTTTTCCTCTTCTAAGCTAAGAGCAATACCTGCTACATTTAAATTTTGAATATAATTGTCACATAAGTCTACCCAAATACCCGTGAATCCCAAACCTTTTGACATAAGTGGAAATATCAATCATTTCCCATTCAAGACATCTCAAGATGTCTCAAAAAGGTCTCTTTAATTTGTTCAAAGTGGAAATATCAATCACTGTCTAAATGATTAATGATACCTTAAAGAAGTTTATATTTTCCATTGTCACCCACAAAATGATAAATTCCCACTCTTGAGTGTTCTCCATTTCCAATTTCCCATGCCACCCATTTCTTTATCCAACATGAATTCTTTCGAAAACTGTTCTAGATAGCAGAGTAGCCATTATTGTCCCACTTATCAGATATAAACCAAGATTCCCAAACAATATTCATTAAGTATTTATCCTTACAAACCTTACTCGAGAGGTTTGAACCCTTAATAACTCTCCACAGGATTTATGTCTTTAGACATAGAGAAACATTAAACCAATCCAAGTTTTTCATAATCCACCTTCCTTTTCCTTTTGGAAGTGCTAAACGCTCCCAAGACACTAAGTGAAGGGAATATCCATTCCCATCTCCTTTCCAAAGAAAATTGAAAATCTTAGAGCGAATAGTCTTAAGAATAGATTTAGGCACCATCATAAGAGAAAACCAATACATAGGAACACTGGACAGGACTGCCTAAACCAAGGTCAATCTACCTCCAAGAGACAGAAAACAATAAACCCAATTACTGATACTTTTGTCAAACCGCTTCACTAACCAACATCCAATCGATTTTCATGTAGAAGTTTGGTTTTTTGAAGAACCCGATATGTTTGAAACCATTTTCTTGTGGTTCCCAACTATAACCAAAAACATAATTGATTTCTTCCCTGACATCATAAAAAATTATATGGTGAAAGAAAACATATTTTTCTGGATTAATATCCATACCGGAAGACAAACAGAACGTATTGAGAATTTTAAACATGTATTTTCAATCTTCCACATTATCCCTCCCAAAAAATGATCACATCGTCTACAAAAAAGAATATGCAAAATAAAGATACCAACATCAGTATTCATACCTTTAACAAAGCCCTTCGATTTAGCTTCAGAAATCATTCTACTAAGTCCCTCAATGATCAACAGAAGCAACAGAGGTGATAAAGGGAAATGTTGTCGTAGCCTGCGTGAGATTTTGAAAAAACAAGTTGGTGCTCCATTGATAAATACAATGAAGTCTGCTTAGGATACACATGCATGTATCTATTTTGTTACATCCACACGGATACCGATTTGATTCAATAAGAGTCATAGGAACTCCCAGTCCACTTTGTCATAAGCCTTCGCAAGATCCGTCTTCAAAATGAGAGATTCTATCTCCTTTGATTTTACAGAGTGGAGGCTTTGTTGGGTGATTCTTATAGCTTCATGTATTTTCTTGTTTTTTAAAAACCCTGTTTTTTCATTAGAAATTATTTCTGAGAGATGGGGTTTCAACCAGAGAGCAATGATTTTAGTGACTAACTTATACATAAAATTGCACAACACTATAGGTCTATAGTAACCAAAGGGGAGATGATGTTCCTTCTTTGGCATTAAAGTTATTAACATGGCATTGAGAGCACCACTCATAAACTGTTATTTTCTCGAAAACTATGTAATTTCCATTAGGTCCTTGTCGAAGATATCCATGAAAACCTTAAAAAACTTAGTTATCCAGCCATCGGACCCTAGGCTCCTATCCTTTGCAAAAATTTTAAGACTCGAGGTAACTTCATGCAAATCTATATCCTTCACAGAGCCAACCCCTCCTCTTCATTAAGGTAGTAGTTTTAAAACCTCCACCTGTTCCCCAATATTAATATTCTTTTGCACTTTATATAGATTGGAGGAAAAAGAAACAACTTTTTTTCAGATATCAGATCGAACAATACTTCCATCCTTAGAATAAATTTCCCATATAGAAGTTAAAATTTTCATGTAAGAAGCGTGATTTAGGAAAAAAATTGTATTACTGTCACCCACCACCACCCAAGTCACTCTACTTTTCATCCTCCATTATTGTTCGATTATTCTGGGTATCTCATCCTTTTTAGTCTCCATATCCTCCATTATTCTTCGATTATTATTGGTATCTCATCCCTTTTAGTCTCCATAATATTAAGAAGTTTCCTATCTTCTTCAGAGAAAATTGAAGCCAAGTTACTTATAAGAAGTTCATTTATAAGACTTTAAATTATGAATAGATCCTTTCTATCTTTATCCCCCTTCTAATCCAAACCTTTACTACTTTTTCAGCTTCTTTAATTTCTGGACCATAGAATCCATGACATTTAAACCTTCTTGATCTTGGAAGGAAGCCCAAGACTCCCTCACCATAGTGCATAATGTCTCCTTCTTAATCCATTTTTGGTTAAATATAAAAGGATATTTTTGAGCTCCTCTTCTTCAAATTGTAGTGCAATTGGACAATGGCCAAACAGATTTTCCAATAAGTTCCAATATCAAAATTTAATACCATTCTTGTCTAACAGAGCCTCGGCCATAAAGGATCTGTCTAAGCTTTTTCCTCTACCTTTGTGCCCTTGTCTTTGGTTTTTCCAAGTAGGGGCAACCTTGTTTGTGCCCTTGTCTTTGGAATGGTTTTTCCAAGTAGGGGCAACCTTGTTTGGGAAGATATCCACAAGATTGCTTTTGGAGAAAAGATCTTGCAGAAAGGGAGCTAGGGAGCTAGGGGATCCAAAGGAGAAAGAGAACCCAAAACCTCATTCACAAACAAGGAGAAAGAGAACCCAAAACCTCATTCACAAACAAGGTTAAGTTCGTAGCACACCAATTATCAAATTAGGAAGTTTGAGAATTCCACTTGAATCAACAGAATCCCAAAATGCTATTCTATCTTTACAAGGAGCGTAGACATTTAAAAGTCTAACAATTTTTGCATAGCCTTTCACTCTACCTTCCAACAGAATCCCAGCAACAGTTTTTAAAGGACTTACATCACAAGTTCTTGGATTCCAAATAGCATCTTTGCCCCCAGATAAACCTTTAGATTCCACAACACACACATCCCAGTCTTTAAGGAAAGATAAAAGGGATCCACAACTCTTCAAAGCATATTTCATTGTCTCTTCAAAAACATATACATCTGCAAGGTTTGATTTCGTGAACCGCTTAAGGGACCTTCTTTTAGAGCCTCCCACTAGCCCTCTTATATTTAAAGAGATGCACAACATTAATACCTTGATAATCCCGCTTCTGAACAATAACCTGATTACCCCATCTTATATTAACAACTTCTTGTATCCCATTTTCCATTTCCAATTCCACCATAAACCTGGCTAACTTCCTTTCACCAGCTCTAAACAAATAGGTGTTGACATAGGTAAACTTCCCAAAATGCTTGGCAAGATCGACCAAAATCTCTTTAGTCCAGATCTGAAGAGGGATCTTTGGCAACAACAGTCAAAGGTGTCTCTTCTCCATATTCATTTTTTATGGATCAAAATGAACCGTCCACCTCCACGGAATCAGCAAACCCTCCTTACTTACCCAAAACCTGTCCAAAATGTGTTGAGCATGTTCTTCGGTAAGAAAAATGAAACATAACCACTCCTTGGGAAGCCCTATTACCTGCTGGCTTCCATCGCTCCTGAACCCAGACCATTAACTCAACTTTGTTCATTTGTTCATACTCAAGTCTTCCAACCAATGCTCGCCTTGAAAGCCGCGCAACCCTCTCCAGAGTCTGGTTCTTACAGACCATGAAATCTGCTATCAACTGCTTAACCTTCAGAGCCTTTGCTTTCCTTCTATTACGGTGTTTCATTGCATTTTCCAAGTTCCAACTGCTCCATGGTTTCAGTCTCCTGTAAACCGTCATCCACGCAATCCTGTCTTCTTTCATTTCTATTTGAAGCCAAACACATACCCTTTTGCGAGTTTCCTACACCATGGTCGGTAGCAACAAAAGGCTCCCCTCCGTGCTTCTTGTCCGACACTCCAATCGTCCTGTATTTTACTTTGCCACCTGTTGTAAAGCCCAGGTCCAACTGGCATGGAGTAAACACTAGTTTTTTCTTCCTCCCCATACTGAAAACTGCTGGTTTAACTGCTTCCCCCGTTTCTTATTCGTTCATATCACGTTTTAAAAAATAACGATAACACTTTTATTATTTTCTCTATCCCACATGCTCCATTTAAATGTAAATGAATAATGAATAAAGAATGGAACCCTAGTCCTATAAGGAGGGCGCAAACTTCGCTTGGAAGAGGTGACCGTTGACGTCAAACAGCGCGGCCTAATCCCTGCAATCGAACCACAGGAATCCATCCAAGAAGAGGGGTAACCCTTGACAGCAACGGAGTTACAAAGGAAAAGGCAGGCAATGGATCAACTCACAGGCACAGTAAAGCAGATGCATAGCCGTTAGAGGGAGAGTCCGCTGGCATTACTAAACGCAGAGATGGCAGTCCACGCGGCCATTTGGAGGCAGCAGTGTAGTTTTTTCACCAAGGAGTGTAGATTTTTCATGTTGTTAAACCCACTATGGTAAATGAATTTGATTGAGACTGCCTTCTTTTATGTGTACAATAAAGTGTTCAAAAATAAAACATAGGAGTATAAATGACCAAGGTATCATCAATTTCATTTTAGTTATCATTATCAAAATGTTATGATTTGATTTTAGTTATCATTATCAAAATATTTCATTCTAGTTATCATTATCAAAATGTTATGATTTGATTTTAGTAATAATCATTATCAAAATATTATTATTTGATTCTAGTAATCATTATCAAAATATTATTATTTGGATATTTGGAGGTTAATAGATCAAGGTATCATCAATTTCATTCTACTAATCATTATCAAAATATTATTATTTGGAGGTTAATAGCATTGTTGAATAGTTTATATAATATTGGTTTTCTTCATAAAAATACATATTTTTAGAGATTGGTTTCAATATTCAATATAATTTTCTTCATAAAAATACATATTTCTAGATAATAAATTATCTTTTTAAAACTTAAGGAAACATACTTCTTTAAGATTAACTTCAAAACTTATTGAAATGGACTTATTGAAGATTAACTTTGAGAAGTGGATGATTATGTAGAATGTTCCTTTATTGTGGACTTTCTTCTAGTGTAAGCGTTTTAGAGTTTCCCACAAAGGGATATGGAGACTCTACTTGATCAATCTTTAGCATATCTATACATCAATCAAACGAATTATCATAGGTGGCCTTTTTTAGGTCCACTTGGTTGGGATCTCTCTTAGTGAAAGATTTCTAGCTTAAGGATACTAGAACATTGATTTACTTAATTTTCAACAATTTCATTTAGGGTTTTAGTAAAGGCATTGCCTTGTTACAGTTGGATACTAAGTAAATTGTTAATGGTAATTTTAAAACAAATATTTCTTCACTCTAAAAAAATTTGGACCAAATGAAAAACAATATTGAATTCTCTTGTCCAAGATCGAATGGGCCAAGACTTATTGTTATAGACAAAGGATAAAACCTCCACCTAACCACTTGGTAAGATAGGTTTAGACATAAATTCAATTAGGCCTAATTTTGATATACCTTCAAATACGCCCAACAATCAAATATTCACCAATCAAATATTCACCAATAAAAGTTTGGGATTTTGTCGAGGGAAAAATTCAAAAATGAATGAGTGTAAATTGGGTTGATTTATTTTTATACTTATACCAAAGGTTGTTGTATTTACCCATGTTTACTACTCCTCGTGTTGGGTTCTAATCTAAATTCCATGTTGAAGGAAATATTTAGTGTTAAGGACTTTTCTATGGACCAACGACTATATTAAGAATGAATTATGTCAAGTGAATTAGAAGTTATATAGAAACCCTAGACTTTGTGGGGGTGGGTGGATTTCAAATGCTATGTAAAATATGGAGTACTATGTTATTAATTAGTTAAATTATTCCCTAACATGTATGGAATAAGATATGAGATAATCACATCGTTATCATATCCAAATAATATCTATAAATGTTTAATATTCATAGTATTAACTTATATATATATATATATATATAT